>OX638130.1:53903674-54051674 GCA_951804985.1 Dryomyza anilis | reverse complement strand
ATATGTTGATTTCGAATTACGTTATAATTACATTCAATTTAAACAAATCTTTTTTTTTCGCAACAATTGCAAGAAAAAATATTGTCGAATTTATGATCAATTTTTTGAATCGCTTATTTTAAAAACTATAAAAACTATTTTTTTTGTAATGCAGCCATCTACACATCTGGTATTTATAAAGTTTTTTTTTATATGTTATTGTCTTAAAAAATGTTCATACTTTAGAAAGAAAAAATGCTGGAGTAAATTCATTTTTTTTTTTTTTTACAAAGATGAACACAAAAACGTTCCGGGCACCCTCCGGCAAAACTTATTATATTCAAAACACTTATGAAAAGGTTGCCATTTTTTTTTTGCAGATATTCACATTTCAGCGACCGACCATTTAAACTAATATTAACAATTTCAACAATTTTTGGTTGTATGAGAGGTACCACGCCCACTTGTCTAATCAAGATGAAATTTCGAAAACTGCATTATATTAACGAAAAACATTTTACTATAAAGTTGCATCACTGTAGCTCACGTAATTCCCAAAATATATTAATTTAATCATTTCAGTTGTATGGGAGTTCCTACGCACACTTTTAAAAATCTTCATCTAAATGTTGGTTATTAAATTGGTTATTAAATTAACACAAATTGAGCTTTTTGCCAACTGCCCCACTGTGCGGAGGTGGCTGGCCGAAGTCCACATAATTATCAGCACATGTTGATTTCAAATAATTTAATTTCTGCAGCGCATCCGCAGTAAACTTCAAACTGCCCATAAACTGGTTTCCGTTCCGACGGATTCAATAGTAAATGACAATCGATCCAAAAAGTTCGATCGAAATTGCTTTCCGTGGCGGATTGCTTTTCGTAGCGGAATCAATAATCAGGACCAATATGTATTTATAAAATATGCGAATAAAACACAATTTTATATTATATTTGTTTAGAACATTTTTGTTTTATTACCAGTTTTAGTGCATTAAGATCCAATTTTTTCAATTTCTTCAGAATTATCAGCATTTAGTATCTCGATAGACTTTTTAAAGTGATTTTCGATTGCACGACATATATACATGGATTTATCGCTGTCCACCAAATTAATAGCAATACCGTTTTTACCTATAATACAGTATTAGTACTTTTTTTTCTTCTTTTTTTAATACATACCAAATCGACCAGTTCGTCCTATACGATGTAGGTATGTCTCACAATCAGCATTGCCCTTAACATCCATTGGTAGATCAAAGTTTACAACTATTGTCACTTGTTCTACATCAATTCCTATAAGTTAAAAAAATATATATATTGTCTCGAAATCACGTGAACAAAATAAAAGCGAACTTGTTTTCGTTTAAATGCTAGTAATTAACTCTATTGGTGGGACCTACAGTTTTAATGCCGAATTCGAACGGCGAGGTGAGAGCTTTTCATAGGTAATGTTTACTCTCGTAGGTTTGCCATTGACTGACGAGAGGTAGCGTCGCATACACCAATGTTTTCTATGAAAAAGGTGTCGACAGAAACCCAGGACCATTCGGCTCGAAGTCCAACGCACTATCGACTTTTTGACTCGTAGTCCAATGCACTAGTCCAACAATTTCACTAACAATTATAAATTCTAACAACTGCTGCTTGTTATAACTTAACTTCACATTATTCGCTCACGAGATGTACTCGACCACTATCAATCACTATTGAAGTGCTGCGACTCAGATGCGACGCCCTTGTATAAGTTAACACCAGAGCCACGCGCATCCGATCTTTGCTCGTTGTAACCGAAATCTTAGTGCTTTCCGCATCCAGCGACGTTGGTACAGTCTGTCCGACGTACAGCGTCGTCAGAGGATTCCTTCATGTACGTGAAGAGGTGGCTGATATCACGACAGCATTATAATTAAAATTAAACACACAAATATTTTTTTTTGGCGTGCAGTTGTTTCAACAAATATTCATTTGCAACTACCATATGTCGTTTGCCTTCACTGAAAATCAATCAAATTTGAAATGAGACATAACTAATATTTAATTGGCTGAACAGATATTTGGTTATATTGACTAAATGATACAATATTAGGATGTAGCAACCAATATTTATTTGATTCAACTGCGCAATCAGCTGTTTTGTAGAAAAACGATTCTAAATCAGGACAACATAAGTCGCACAAGCATCAGATTTTTCACATTTTATGTGTTGCGGACAGCGCGTGCCACGTGTAAAGCAAACATGGAATTGTTTAAGGACCTGTAATTTTTTACTGTTCGGTTTTTAATGCCTAAAAATGCTTTATTCAACCAGAGACATACTATTCTGCAACGTTCTTGCTATTTGGTTTCCATCTGTTATATTTCTATACGCAGCCCTAGCACTCCAACGAGTTGTAAACACGAAGTCACAACAAGTTGCCGGCAATTACCGATGACGTATGTTCAGATAGTGTGGAAGAGATAGATGAAAATTTAGTCCAGAGAAAAGTATGTTAATACCATTTCATTTAAAATTTGATATAGAATCATATTTTTGCGATTCTATACATGCACTGGATCAGCACCAAGTTAATTCATTTAAAAATGAAATTTAACGGATTTAAGATTTAATATTTGTTAATCATGATTTCAAATATAATCTATCGAAATGTGATTTACCACTCTATATTGAATCAGTTCACCCCACAAGGCACTTGTTTTGACTTTAACATTTTAAAAGTTCAGTAATACAACGAATAGTGCTCAGAACATTACGTATGATTTTAAAAGAGCTTATTTCACCGCTCTAAATGAGTATTTCAATTCAAAAATTGGAGCTAGTTTTAGGATCACATGACCTTTATTGAATGCATTACATATTTAAACTAATTTTGCAAGAAGGCTTTCATTTATACACGCATAGAAAAAAACGTTCCTCGCAAACGAAAAATTAGACAAAAGAACTTCGTTTGTGGAGTTCTTTCGACCAAATCCGGTTTTTTCGTTTGGACCAAACCGGTTTTTTCGTTTGGATTAAACGAGTTTTTCGTTTGCTTTTTTAAGTTAAAAAATTAAAAAAAAATAGATTTTTAGTTTTGTTTTAATCATTATTATTTTGTTATATTTTTTCATTAATTTTTTTTTTATATAATTTTTAATATTTTTTTTTATAGTTTATTTATTTATTTTATATATATATATATATTAATTTATTTCAAATTTATTTATTTTTATTAATTGAAAAAAAAACATGATTTTTACTTTGCCCGGGCGGTGACTTGAACTCTCTTCCTTCAGATTGCAAAGCCAGTACACTTCCATTCGACCACTGTCCATTAACTGTGTGCCATTCATTTTGATGTACAATAATCCAACGTATGTTATTAATAGTTTGACACTACAGTCCTATAAGAACTTAGGCCGAGCTCTCTCACCATTTTGAGCTGTGCGTGTTATATTTGTACTCAAAGTGGTGGGACCTACAGTTTATTGCCGAATCCGAACGGCGGCTGAGAGCTTTTCATAGGCAATGTTTTACTCTCGTAGGTTTGCCATTTACTGCCGAGAGGTAGCGCGGTATAGAAAAATGTTTCTATGAAAAGATATTGTTAGCCCCAGTCCAGGCTTGAACCGGGGACCTTTCGGCTCGCAGTTCAACGCACTAACCACTGAGCTACCGCGGCTACATTGTATGTTATTGCTGAATGAATTATTAAATTGCAACATACATATTATAATGTTTAAATATCATAATGATGAATTATATGATAATAATATATATTATTAATAATAATAAATATTAAAAAAAAAATGTATTGCACCAGGCAGGATTCGAATCCGCGTCCTCGTGCATAGAAGGCAGGCATGCTAAACAAATGAACAAAAAACAATAATAATTTGAGTTCTTATAAAAGTTTTTCGATTTTCGCAAATACATTTCAATGTTCATATAATCGTTCTTTACATTTGTCGCAAAAGTATTCTGAGCAATTTTGTATTAAACGAAAAGTACTTTCAAATTTTTTATTCGATTTTAAACAGTTTTAGAAAGAATAATAATGTAGCTTCCAGAAAATATACACTTGTTGACACGTGCGTATAAAAAAATAGTGGTAATTTTCGTAAGAATGTCTGATCCGTTTCCCATTTTTTTTAGTTTTATCGACTTTTGTCACATTTTTATTGAATTTTTTCTTTAAAGACCAATATATATGTATACATATTCGATGGATACATATCGATGGAAAATTGTAAAAGTTATTAAACTTTTTACAAAGTGGGAAAATTATCTTAAATACTATTTTGAATCCATTTTTGAATCAATTAAAAAAAAAACGTTTGTCAATCGATTTTCTATATATTTTACGTTTTGCCCTGCAAGAGCTGTCAGATAACCTGGCACTTGGTTGCTTTACCGGAGATTCGGATGCTCCTACGTTGACTACCTCGAGGGTAAAGAATTTAACACCTTTTTTGCTGGAGCGCTTTTATCCATACGTTCAGACATGTATGTAGACGCTGGATCTTTATGCGCCTGACTATGTCAATGTCAATGTCTGCGTATATTTTCCGAAGAATCTTTCTCTCGAACGCTTCTAAAGATCGCTCATCGGTGTTGGTAACCGTTCATGCCTCAGCGCCATAGAGGAGGACTGGCATGATGTGTGACTTATAGAGCGTAATTTTTGTCCGTCGAGAGATGGCTCTGCTCCTCAATTGCCTACTGAGTCGAAAGTATCAACTGTTGGCAAGAATTATTCATCTGCTTATCTCAAGACTGACGTTAGACGAAGTCCTTCACAACTCGATATCATCAGCATACCCGAGCAGCATGGTACTCTTGTTGAAGATAGTGTCATTGTGATGGAGTTGGGCATCTCTTACAATCTTCTCCATTATTAGGTTGAATAAGTCACACGATTGGGAATCGCCTTGCCTGAAACCTCGTTCGGTATAAAACGTATCAGTGAGGTTGTTCCCAATTCTCACTGTGCAATATGTGTCACTCAGGGTCATCCTGCAAAGCCTTATAGTATCGCAGGTATAGTGAACTCAGACATGGTGGCTATAGGCGACTTCTTATCGGAATGTTGTTTTATAGTCAACGAGCAGGTGGTGGGCTGACTGTTTTTGCGTAATGTGAACATCTATGGTGGACTAACCATGTCTGAATCCGCACTGATAAGGTCCAATCAGTCTGTTGACGATGGGATTACTTAAAAGACCGGTGTGAAGTTAGCACTGCGTGCTCAGCACTGGGCGAATATTACTAACATTTCATGACTTTTAATAACATTAAACGACGAAAATTAACAGAGTTGATTTTTCAGACGAATTCGCCTTTAAAATTATTTATCAAATAAAAAAAACTAACGCCGGCTCCACCGGGACTCGAACTATATCACTTTCGAACGGCACGCACACACTCTACCACTGTGCCACACCGGCTCGTTGGCGATGATAGAACTTTCTAGCTTGTATTCGATCAGCCAATTAGCTAACTCATGTAATTGGTGCATTTAAGAAAAGCTGCGTTTTTTTCATAATTTAAATTTGAGCTGGAACAAATTTTGTACGCAAAACAAAAACAATTAGAGCTCGATAAATCTATCTAGCTCAAATTTGTTTTTCTTTTGCGTATAAAATTTGTTCCGGCTCAAATTTAAATTATGAGAAAAACGCAGCTAATATTTTTAAAAATTTTAAACTTTTTGAAAAAGGAAAAATATAAACGTATTTTTATACCCTACACCTATGAGGTACAGGGTATATTAACTTTGTGCATATATTGTAACGCCCCTTAGGAGGCGTGTCCGGTATGGAAAAGTAAATATATTCTTGATCAGCATCACTACCCGAGTCCGTTTAGCCATGTCCATCTGCCTGTCTGTCTGTCCGTCTTGCTGTCCGAATACAGAATAACTTGAGAAATACTGATCATCCCGAGTCCGTTTAGCCATGTCCGTCTGTCTGTCCGTCTGTCTGTCTTGCTGTCCGAATACAGAATAACTTGAGAAATACTGATCAGAATGCGATGAAATTTCGTCTCAATAGGAACTGAGTTTGAAAATGAGCCAAATCGGTCAACGGAAACGCCCACCTCCCATCAAGTCACTTTTATATAACTCTTTCGGAACTAATAACTCGAAATTTATTTAAGGTATAGTTATAAAATTTAAAACGTATTGTAAAAATTTACCTTAAAATATGTGGTCCACAAATGGGCGTGATCCGCCCACTTTTTTTTTCATTATTTCTCGGGTTTTCATAGTGGAAATTTGATCCGTAAATTATTAAAATCAAATCAATGAAATATTTTAAATATATTTATATATTTATATTTATATATATATATTTTAGAATTTTTTTTTTTAGTTTTTTATACTTTTATATAATTTTTTTAATTTATGGGGATATAAGACGTAAATTTCTGATATATGAATAATATTCTGAAGGTGGGGAGGATCAGCATAATTAAAAACTTTAAAATTAAGGTATGCAATTAAATATCCCACATTAATATCCCCACCAAAGGTGTAGGGTATTCCATAATCGGGCCCGAAAAACTATAAAAATCCGCCCCGACCGAACTTTCCCAACTCGTTATATATAAATTTAATTCGTTTAATTTATATTACATACACTATTTAAATTGTATAATATAGAATAGATTATTTAATAAAAAAACGTTTTTAATATTTTAAGGATACAATAGATTAGATTATCTACCGCCCCACATTTCACTTACTAAAAGTAATACTAAAAATTCACATTAAAAACGTTTTATATTAAAAATATTTTGTATTTCATATTTTTTTATTTTCTTATTTTTTTTCTTATGAGTTTATTAAGTTATTATATAAAACACTGAACACTTAAAATCCAATAAATAAATTTGTAACGAATATGATGGTATTTTATATAAATCGGAGCAAATCATACAGCTAAAATTTAATAAAGATCGTTGTCCTTCTTCTAATTCCATATAATTACGTAAAATTTTATTAATTTAATTTATATGCAAATCATGTAATATTTAAATATATAATGACGAAATACAATGTAAAATATTTTTATTTTATAAATTAAAAAATAAAAATCTAATATCTATCTAATTTTGTGACAAACTTATAATATTCCAAATCATATTAAAAAAAAATTATCAAAAAAGTCCGACGCAATTCGCATAGTTTCGTGCATCACGCCATTATCTTTAATTGCTTATATTTTAGAACCATGCAGTTGATTGTTTTAATATTTTTTTATTAAATAGAGAGCTACTTACGCCCTACACCAAAATATAAAGAAGTAAAAAAAATATGTTTTTCCATGTTTTTCATCATATTGAAACTTACGACTGTCACAAACGTAAACATAGAAAATTAAACATTTAATTGTTATATTGAGTAAAATACGTATTCTTTATTTAAATAAAAAAAAATAAAGATGATAGCATAAGAAGTTGCTATAACTTGAGCATATGCATAATTTTTATAAAAGTACATTTTTTCTTAGAACACTATAATAAATTTTTCTTGAAGTATACAAGTGAACAGGGCCTTAGATATTTGCATATATATTAGGGGTCCCAATCCCGAAGCATTTTGGCAATCCCGGGACTTTCGGGATTAGAATAATAATCCCGGGATATATTCCGGATTATGTCCCGAATGATTGAAATTTGTATTACAGGTACCAAATAAGTTAATTTTACACATTAAGTCGGATCGGCATATTTTTCCCATAGTTGTAAAAGGTCTTAATTTACATAGTGCTGCTAGAGTTTATCACAAGAAAATTTGAGTCGGAAAATAATTTCCTGTGCTTGAGTATTGCAGATGAAGTTAAAAACACTTTAAATCAATATTTTATCATCTAAATAAAGCTGTTTTGGATCGAAGTAGGCTTAACAAATTGATGATTGAATCTATTATTGTCTTATGTTCGCGCATCGTCTTTGAAGTTTAAAAAGAACAAACATTTTACATTTTCTCATGTTAAACCTGTCACAAATATAATTGTGTTTATACATTCTTTGTAGTTCTGAATCCAAATATGTTAACGATCAATTTCTGTGGCATATAGTAAAAAAATCCTAAAGTCTGCCAATAGTTAAATTTTTACTCAATACATTATATTGTTTATGATTTATTGGCGTACGCGCATTGCAACTGAAGGTATAAAAATAAATTTTAAGGATATTAATATATTCAAACTCTATTTATTGAGCCTATTCCGATATTTACATGGTAAAAAAAAATACGAATTTGTTTTTAAATTTATATGCAATACTTAAGCACAGGACATGTTTTTCGATCAAATTTGTATGTAACTTTTAGGCCGTATTACAATTTGATATTAAAATATAAGTTTGATTTCGATTCGCACTATTAATCATATAGTTTTGTGAAAAAGACTAGCAGCGGTATCCTTACATGAAATCAAACATTTTTCATCGAGTCTATTGAAAAATAATTAAAATATGCTTACGACTGCAAATTTAAAATTTAATAGTTTTAATATTTTCTACACGTTATTTTGATTGGCAATCCCTGGATTTCATTTCGGGATTTTCGGCACATATATGGGATATATATATATATATATATATATATATATATATATATATATATATATATATATATATATATATATATATATATATAAAAAATTGTATCAAAAATTATGGAAGACGCCCTGCAGACAAACGAAAATTCGATAATATTCGAAATTCAGTTCACAGTTATATCGAATTTTCGAAGAATCCTAAGAGATGTTTTTTACTAATTTGTAATCAGTAACAATTAGTGACGTGCAAAATAATATCGACGTAGTGCAGCGGTGGAGCCTGCGTGTAGTAGTTTGATGATGACGGGCTCTATTCCCGGTTCTTGCAAGCATTTTTTTTATTTATTCACAATTTTATTTTGTTTTTGTACATATTCATCAATGCTATTGGAAAATTACGATATTAAACTTCTTGAGAATCTGAGTTTTGACATATTTGTGAAAACTCGGATTCTATCGCAATTTTCCAAAGAATTGATGGATGATATATACACACAAACAAAAAAAGGTTAATAAATAAAAAAAAAATAGCAACGGAACGGGAATAGATCCCGCCACTATCTAAGTATGGCACGCAGACACCTACCACTGTGCTACTATGCTATTACTTTTTAGGTCGCTAATATTTAATGAATTCATTGATCAAGATAAAATATCTATATGAAATGAAATTTTAAAAAGCTGTACCCTATTCTGAGAAAACTAAAATTCGAACTAACTGTAATTTGAAGATTTTCGAAGTTGATTTCGCGTGATTTTTGAACATTCTTTCTTGAACTCGCGATGTGTGAAGATCTTTTATTAAAATCAAATAATCTTTTATCAACATCATAATGGACTTGGTAAGTAACTATTTTTTTTATAAAATGTCTACATCTTTTAGTGAAAATATAAAACATTCATTGTTTAGGTTAAAGTTAAGTTTTCATTAAATTTTCAATTTGTTAGTGAAAATTGTTTTTTTTAATATCGAACATTTTTTTTTGTAAAAATTGAATTTATTAGTGAAAAAAAAAATTTTGTTTGTGAAAATTTGCTTTTTTTTTAGTAAAAATGTATTTTTATTTAGTGAAAAATTGAATTTATAGTGAAAAAGTGATATTTTTTTTAGTGACATTTTTTTTTGTTAAAAATTTAAATTTTGTAGTCTCAAATTGAAAATAAATGTGAAAAAATGATTTTTATTTTTTGTGAAAAATATATTTTTTTTATTATGTATATAATTCTTCACAAATACAAAATATTTGTTCACTAAAAAAATCAAAATACACTAAAAAAAAAATCAAATTTTTCTTTAAAAAAATATAATTTTCACTAGAAAATTTAATTATTCACTTAAAATATTCACTAAAAAAACATATAAATTTTCACTAAAAATTTATTCGTTTCAAAAATGTACACTTAAATAAAATTTTTAACTAAAAAAAATATGTTTTTTCATTTTCAAATTTTACTTTAAAAAACTATAATTTTACTTTAAAAAAATATATAAAATTTTACTTTAAAAAAAATTATAATTTTCACTAGAAAATTTAATTCTTCACTAACATTTTTTTTTTTTTATAATATATTATAAATTATGGAATAATATTTAAAAATAATAATATCAAAAAAAAAAAAAAAAAATAGTAATAAAAATAATAATAAAAATAATAATAAAAATAACAATAAAAATAAAAATAATAATAAAAATAAAAATAACAATAAAAATAATAATAAAAATAACAATAAAAATAATATTAAAAAAAATAAAATTATAAATAAAAAAAATAATAACATGGAAAAGGAGATTGTGGGCCTCGAAATAAATAAGACTGCGGTGGTCCACATCCATTTTCATTATAATAATTAAAAAATGAAAATAAATGATTTTTTAATATGAAAAAAATTAAAATTTGGTTTTAATCGGAATTTCTTTTAATTTATTTGATATACTGATGGTTGAAGTATATAAAGTACACTTAGAACAAAATACTACACGCATAGAAATAAATTGTTAGATCCGACAATATTTTAACAATGAGCATGTTCAAAATAGATCCCATTATATTATTGTTATTTCATTGTCGGTTTTGAAAATTCGATTGATAAATTTTAAATTTTTTAAATTGTGACTGGTAACATTACATATTGTTATTTTTGAATATAATTAAATTGTCATTTAAAATATTTGATTGTCAAATAAAAATAAATCAAAACTTGTTTTTATATTTTTAATATATTATTAACATAAATATAATTGCATTATATATACATGAGTGAAGGCTTGGACAAAACAAAGTTGGCATGATACATGATAGCGTCTGCTTTGTGCGCAGGAAAATGATTTATTATTGGTAGGAACGGCGTGATATTTAGAACCCTTGCATCACGTTTTTCAGATCAAGTTAATGTGGGTAAAATTTCTTGTTCGGAGCATTTAAATCAATTGTAGATCGCAGCTATGGCGTCTTGGTATTGCAAGAAATACATGCATCTGTGTTGTTTGTCCTCGATGGATTCAATGCGTTTCTGTAGCATAGCTAAAATAAACAATACAAATTTAAATATTATTGATTGATTATATATATTAATTTTATATGTAACTTACATTATTTGAAGAAATATGTTGAACATCGTTTGAATATTTTAAAAACAAACAAATGCCAAACATTAATTTTGGCATAACAAAACAGAGCTGCCACATTATTTTATACTGTTTTTAAATGACAATCTCAGATTGTGAAATCTAACAATATATTTCTATGCGTGTATATAAATAATAGTTTTTTAATATTAAACATGGGTAAGTTCGGTCACATGGGGCGGATTTTTATAGTCGGTCGGGCCCGACTATGGAATACCCTACACCTTTGGTGGGGATATTAACCCTCAGAATATTATTCATATATCAGAAATTTACGTCTTATATCCCCATAATTTAAAAAATGTATATAAAGTATAAAAAACTAAAAAAAAAAATTGAAAAATATAATTGGGCGTACCACGCCTATATTTAAAATTTTGAAAGACTAATATTTCATAGATTTGATTTTAATAATTTACGGATCAAATTTCCACTATGAAAACCCGGGAAATAATGAAAAAAAAAGTGGGCGGATCACGCCCATTTTTGGACCACATATTTTTAGGTGAATTATAACAATACGTTTTAAATTTTATAACTATACCTTGAATACTTTTCGAGTTATTAGTTCCGAAAGAGTTATATAAAAGTGACTTGTATGGGAGGTGGGCGTGTCCGTTGACCGATTTGGCTCATTTTCAAACTCAGTTCCTACATTTGGCTAAAATATATTGAGACGAAATTTCATCGCATTCTGATCAGTATTTCTCAAGTTATTCTGTATTCGGACAGCAAGACAGCAAGACAGCAAGACAGCAAGACAGCAAGACGGACAGACAGACAGACAGACAGACGGACATGGCTAAACGGACTCGGGTAGTGATGCTGATCAAGAATATATATACTTTTCCATACCGGAAACGCCTCCTAAGGGGCGTTACAATATATGCACAAAGTTAATATACCCTGTACCTCATAGGTGTAGGGTATAAAAATAGTCAATAAGATAAATTATTATTTTAATCGGAAAATACCATTAAATACTAGAAAATACCATAACATTGCCATTGATTTTAAATGAAAGTTTTTTGTATACTATTAAATAAATATTTGTCACATTGACCAATTTTAATGGAATTTGGGGGAATTTTTTCTGGGTGTAGATTGATTCAAATTTGAAATTAAAAATTTAGAGCTAATTTTTTCTTCCCTTCGCGCCGACTTTCTGAAACTAGGCCTTCTAAAACAAAGAACAAGTGAAAAAAAAAAACAAAAAATCCAGTTGGGAAGGTTAGATCACATGGGAAATTTTAAAGTAGGTGTAATTATGATAGTTGGGATTATCAAAATTATAGTCGGTCTAAGCCGACTATAAATACCCTACACATATGTGTGGTTACCATTCAAAGTTATATATAGGTCACCAGGGTATACGAATCCTGAAAATAACTACAAACATTCAATCGCTGAAGAATTTCCATTCATTTGATACCCATATTTACAAATGGGTAGGTGTACCGAATTTCGATTTTTATTTTTGTAAACCACAAGTCTTTTCGCCGGAAAACATTATTATCATGTATTTGAGCATGATATCAATATATATTTGACCAAAAAAGTTTACCTAAGCACGTATACATAAAAATTGATCTTTATATGTACATTTTATATGAGGTATTTGAACATAAGTGGTCGGATCATAGGTCACAATGGACCGATCTCGCCAATTTTTTCGCACATACATAGGTATATTAGTAATCTAAGTTATAAGTTTCATTTATCTAGCTCTTCAATTTTAAAAGTAGTAGGGATTTCAACAGACAGACGGACAGACGGACAGACAGACAGACAGACAGACAGACGGACGGACAGACAGACAGACAGACAGACAGACAGACAGACAGACAGACAGACAGACATCGCTAAATCGACTCAGGAGGTCATGCTGATCAAGAATATATATAATTTTCAATACCGGAGATGCTTCCTTCTGGGTGTTACAAACGGCGTACCAAACTGAATATACCCTTTCACTCTTAGTGTAGGGTATAAAAATCCTCAATAAAATAATTAAACCGTGATATTTTAAAAAATCTTCCAACGATTTTTTGTTTCTTTTGATCTTAAAATAATCGGAAGCGACTCCGACACATTTTCTAAACAAATTTGAGGTAGGCATAGAATATTGGGTTTACAGTGTTTTAGGCTAGGTGTGCATAATTTTACTATCTACTAATAAGACGATATCTGAAAAGATAAGTGTAACATATCATTTAAGAGATAATTGTATGTGCAAAAATACAAAAATATTATTCCAAACTTGTTGGAATAAAATTACAAAAATTTCGACAGTTATATTTACTATTGTAAGAAAATGTCAACATTTTATGTCTTCGGCAAACCATGAAATTGTAACGGTTAACTAACATTTAATAATTTTAAAAACCATAATTTTAGTAAATGATTTAAAACTAAGAAATATATTATCTAAATATTAGTAAAATATTAGTAAATGATAGTGATATATTTTTTATACTTTAAGCAATAATAATTTAATTGAAAAAGGTCGTTAAAAGTTCAAAAATGTCCTTTATGCTCTTTGCGCAACGTCGCAGGGTAAATTTTATTTTGTTTTTAAAAGCTTGTTCTTAATTTAGAGTCAACGCGGAGTGAAACATTTTAACATTTTTGGAATTTGAATCAGTATAATATATAGGTTAGTTCATCAGATAGTTGACATAATGGTGAGAATGTCAAAAAGAAAAAATTGAAAATAAAATTAATTAATTGTCATTAATTAATTAATTGTCATTTTAAAATTTATTTTAAGGTTATGTGTTTCTACACTTAATGTTCACTATTTTATTAAAATTTCACAGCAAAAAGAAACTATTTTACTTTTTCAATACACGGTGGTTAATTTTAAAGTCATTGAGATATTTAACCTTTTTTAAATGTTGTGATTTTTTCTGAACTTGTAAACAAAGCATTGGTCTTTCAAACAGTTTTGTAAAAAAAATTATAATGACGCCTGAATTTTGAAAGAAAAACCTGTGTATACTTCAACCATGGGTTCACTAGACATTAGGGCTGTCAATCCCAAATTTTGAGACTAAAAAAATGTAGGTCGGGTTCCCG
Organism: Dryomyza anilis; assembly: GCA_951804985.1. NCBI lineage: Eukaryota > Metazoa > Arthropoda > Insecta > Diptera > Dryomyzidae > Dryomyza > Dryomyza anilis. Next base: position 54,037,444 of record OX638130.1, on the reverse strand, counting down.
GGATTATTCGTGTAATTTCAAAAAATAATAAAAAGTAATAAAATATCGCAAATTTAGAGTTGAGATATCGTACTCTCATTTGAAACTAGTCTCGATCAGAACTGTTCGACAGATTTTGAGAAAATCGATCCAGTGCTGGCTGTATGTTACCACATAGATGATAATATATTGGGCTATATCTGTAATACTAAGAAAACGCCTTTTACGAAATTTATTACGTTTTAGAGTCGAGATATCTTACTCTCATTTGAGACTAGTCTCGATCAGAACTGTTCGACAGATTTTGAGAAAATCGATCCAGTGCTGGCTGTATGTTACCACATAGAGAATAATATATTGGGCTATATCTTGAAAACTAAGAAAACGCCTTTTACGAAATTTATTACGTTTTAGAGTCGAGATATCGTACTCTCATTTAAGACTAGTCTTGATCAGAACTGTTCGACAGATTTTGAGAAAATCGATCCAGTGCTGGCCGTATGACACCACATATAGAAGATAATATATTGGGCTATATCTGTAAAACTAAGAAAACGCCTTTTACGAAATTTATTACGTTTTAGAGTCGAGATATCGTACTCTCATTTGAGACTAGCCTCGATCAGAACTGTTCGACAGATTTTGAGAAAATCGATCCAGTGGTGGCTGTATGTTACCACATAGAGGATAATATATTGGGCTATATCTGTAAAACTAAGAAAACGCCTTTTACGGAATTTATTACGTTTTAGAGTCGAGATATCGTACTCTCATTTGAGACTAGCCTCGATCAGAACTGTTCGACAGATTTTGAGAAAATCGATCCAGTGGTGGCTGTATGTTACCACATAGAGGATAATATATTGGGCTATATCTGTAAAACTAAGAAAACGCCTTTTACGGAATTTATTACGTTTTAGAGTCGAGATATCGTACTCTCATTTGAGACTAGCCTCGATCAGAACTGTTCGACAGATTTTGAGAAAATCGATCCAGTGCTGGCTGTATGTTACCACATAGAGGATAATATATTGGGCTATATCTGTAAAACTAAGAAAACGCCTTTTACGAAATTTATTACGTTTTAGAGTCGAGATATCGTACTCTCATTTGAGACTAGTCTCGATCAGAACTGTTCGACAGATTTTGAGAAAATCGATCCAGTGCTGGCCGTATGTTACCACATATAGAAGATAATATATTGGGCTATATCTTGAAAACTAAGAAAACGCCTTTTACGAAATTTATTACGTTTTAGAGTCGAGATATCGTACTATCATTTGAGACTAGTCTCGTAAAAGGCGTTTTCTTAGTTTTCAAGATATAGCCCAATATATTAACCTCTATGTGGTAACATACAGCCAGCACTGGATCGATTTTCTCAAAATCTGTCGAACAGTTCTGATCGAGACTAGTCTCAAATGAGAGTACGATATCTCGACTCTAAAACGTAATGAATTTCGTAAAAGGCGTTTTCTTAGTTTTCAAGATATAGCCCAATATATTATCGTCTATTTGTGGTAACATACTGCCAGCACTGGATCGATTTTCTCAAAATCTGTCGAACAGTTCTGATCGAGACTAGTCTCAAATGAGAGTACGATATCTCGACTCTAAAACGTAATAAATTCCGTAAAAGGCATTTTCTTAGTTTTACAGATATAGCCCAATATATTATCTTCTATTTATGGTAACATACGGCCAGCACTGGATCGATTTTCTCAAAATCTGTCAAACAGTTCTGATCGAGACTAGTCTCAAATGAGAGTACGATATCTCGACTCTAAAACGTAATAAATTCCGTAAAAGGCGTTTTCTTAGTTTTACAGATATAGCCCAATATATTATCCTCTATGTGGTAACATACAGCCACCACTGGATCGATTTTCTCAAAATCTGTCGAACAGTTCTGATCGAGACTAGTCTCAAATGAGAGTACGACATCTCGAATCTAAAACGTAATGAATTTCGTAAAAGGCGTTTTCTTAGTTTTCAAGATATAGCCCAATATATTATCGTCTATATGTGGTAACATACTGCCAGCACTGGATCGATTTTCTCAAAATCTGTCGAACAGTTCTGATCGAGACTAGTCTCAAATGAGAGTACGATATCTCGACTTTAAAACGTAATGAATTTCGTAAAAGGCGTTTTCTTAGTTTTACAGATATAGCCCAATATATTATCCTCTATGTGGTAACATACAGCCACCACTGGATCGATTTTCTCAAAATCTGTCGAACAGTTCTGATCGAGGCTAGTCTCAAATGAGAGTACGATATCTCGACTCTAAAACGTAATGAATTTCGTAAAAGGCGTTTTCTTAGTTTTACAGATATAGCCCAATATATTATCTTCTGTATGTGGAAACATACGGCCAGCACTGGCTCGATTTTCTCAAAATCTGTCGAACAGTTCTGATCGAGACAAGTCTTAAATGAGAGTACGATATCTCGACTCTAAAACGTAATAAATTTCGTAAAAGTCGTTTTCTTAGTTTTCAAGATATAGCCCAATATATTGTCCTCTATGTGGTAACATACAGCAACCACTGGATCGATTTTCTCAAAATCTGTCGAACAGTTCTGATCGAGACTAGTCTCAAATGAGAGTACGATATCTCGACTCTAAAACGTAATAAATTTCGTAAAAGGCATTTTCTTAGTTTTACAGATATATCCCAATATATTATCTTCTATATGTGGTAACATACGGCCAGCACTGGATCGATTTTCTCAAAATCTGTCAAACAGTTCTGAGCAAGACTAGTCTCAAGTAAGAGTACGATATCTCGACTCTAAAACGTAATAAATTTCGTAAAAGGCATTTTCTTAGTTTTCAAGATATAGCCCAATATATTATCCTCTATGTGGTAACGTACAGCCAGCACTGGATCGATTTTCTCAAAATCTGTCGAACAGTTCTGATCGAGACTAGTCTCAAATGAGAGTACGATATCTCGACTCTAAAACGTAATAAATTTCGTAAAAGGCGTTTTCTTAGTTTTACAGATATAGCCCAATATATTATCCTCTATGTGGTAACATACAGCTAGCACTGGATCGATTTTCTCAAAATCTGTCGAACAGTTCTGATCGAGACTAGTCTCAAATGAGAGTTCGATATCTCGACTCTAAAACGTAATAAATTTCGTAAAAGGCGTTTTCTTAGTTTTACAGATATAGCCCAATATATTGTCCTCCATGTGGTAACATACAGCCAGCACTGGATCGATTTTCTCAAAATCTGTCGAACAGTTCTGATCGAGACTAGTCTCAAATGAGAGTACGATATCTCGACTCTAAAACGTAATAAATTTCGTAAAAGGCGTTTTCTTAGTTTTACAGATATAGCCCAATATATTTTCTTCTATATGTGGTAACATACGGCCAGCACTGGATCGATTTTCTCAAAATCTGTCGAACAGTTCTGATCGAGACTAGTCTCAAATGAGAGTTCGATATCTCGACTCTAAAACGTAATAAATTTCGTAAAAGGCGTTTTCTTAGTTTTCAAGATATAGCCAAATATATTATTCTCTATGTGGTAACATACAGCCAGCACTGGATCGATTTTCTCAAAATCTGTCGAACATTTCTGATCGAGGCTAGTCTCAAATGAGAGTACGATATCTCGACTCTAAAACGTACTAAATTTCGTAAAAGGCGTTTTCTTAGTTTTCAAGATATAGCCCAATATATTATCTTCTATATGTGGTAACATACGGCCAGCACTGGATTGATTTTCTCAAAATCTGTCGAACAGTTCTGATCGAGACTAGTCTCAAATGAGAGTACGATATCTCGACTCTAAAACGTAATAAATTTCGTAAAGGCGTTTTCTTAGTTTTACAGATATAGCCCAATATATTAACCTCTATGTGGTAACATACAGCCAGCACTGGATCGATTTTCTCAAAATCTGTCGAACAGTTCTGATCGAGGCTAGTCTCAAATGAGAGTACGATATCTCGACTCTAAAACGTACTAAATTTCGTAAAAGGCGTTTTCTTAGTTTTCAAGATATAGCCCAATATATTATCTTCTATATGTGGTAACATACGGCCAGCACTGGATCGATTTTCTCAAAATCTGTCGAACATTTCTGATCGAGACTAGTCTCAAATGAGAGTACGATATTTCGACTCTAAAACGCAATAAATTTCGTAAAAGGCGTTTTCTTAGTTTGCAAGATATAGCGCAATATATTATCCTCTATAAAATACTTTACTTATAAAATCATGGCAACCCTGCACAAAATTGTGTAATTTAAATTTATTTCGAACTAAGTAATATATTTAAAGAACCTAGCATATTTTCATATAAGCGCTTTGGTGCAACGGATGAGTAGCTGCTTTGTGAATGGAAGGTCCGTAGTTCAAATCCGCTCCGGGGCAGTAATTTTTTTAATTATAAATAAATTTGTAAAATTTTCATTGCATACTCTCAGGTAACAGGCTGCTTCATTAAATGTTATACTTTGCAATTCGCTTCGTGTTTTTAACATAATAGCAATTCGCTCCGAACTGTGCTATGTAAATAGCATTTCGCCCAGTGTTGCGCCGTGCTAACTTCACGCAAGTACTTAAAAGCTTACTTAAACTTATTTAAAGTATTTTATTCGATTCTATTTTTTATTCCCACCTATTTTTTTCAAATAAAGTCTAATAACTTTAAAAATATCAATCCGATTTATAAAAATTAAAAATTATTTTATTAAGAATAAATTTGTCTTTAAACGTATATACAAATGTATATACTTTTATAGGAAAATTAATAAATAAATTTAGACAAAATATTAGATATTCATAGGAAAATCATTAACAGTATTTGAAGCACATAATATAAAAATAATTCGCCTGTAAAGCTTCAATATTTTTTTTTTCTAAAACCGTTTAAATAATTAGAATAAATCGGTTCAAAAACAACAACCCATCCGAAAACGGTTTTTTCGGAATAACTCCGAATTTTGAGGGTGTTTCCGAAAATTTTAAGGCTGATTTGTGATGTACTCAACAAGGCCTATAACCTGCACTTTTCAAATATATTTTCACTGTATCACCGTGTTATTAGATTCAACAATTATTTTCTGAGAGTGTCCATCATAAATATATACATATACAACCAATTATCATGTAATATTTCTCCAATTATTAATGTATGCACTCAAATAATATCTAAAAAAACTTAAGCGAATATTCGTAACAATCATATTGGCCCCCTCTAATTTACGAACGCATCAATAGTTTATATAAAAACGAACATGCAATTGTATGACAACAAAGAAACGAACATGCCACTTTATGACAACAGTTATTTTGGTGAATTTCTGTTCCACTTGAAAAATACAATAATACACATTTTTAGTATATTTTCATAATTTTTTAAATTCAGTGTGATTTTTATGGTATTTTTTTAATTGTGTGCACGAGGGATATTTTGTTGTATTTTTAAATGGCAAAGGTATTTTCTGTGGGATAAAGACCTGACAATTATGCCAGCGTCGAACAATGTACGGTGAGGATTGTTAATGCTTCCAGCAAGATAGATAACACACTAATACCACAAAACTTGTTCAAAACTGGTGTGAGGTAAACTGATATAACCAAGGACAAGTGGCCTCCCTGATCCCCGAACTGCAATCCCTTGGACTTTTTCATATGGGAATGAATGTTTGTTGCAGAAGCTCGAAGGACACAAAAAGAACAATTTGAATGATTAAAAGACTGTTATTTTTGATGTATGGGATAATATACCAGATGAGTTAGTACGTGCCCCGTGAAATTTTGTTTGATAGACTCACGCAAGTTGTGGCCAAGAAACGAGCAGCAATCGAATAATTATTCCATGGAACAAATCTTGAAACTTTTTATTTAATATTGATTTTTTTACATATTGATTACTCCTTTAATAAAAAACGCTACTTTGTTTTTGTATGAATACATATTTGTCACACTGTATGTAGTTCATGTGTAACAAAATTTTAACTTTTTGTAGGACGGTGTTACATTTGATCGAGATGTTATTAAAAACTGTTTATATTAAAATTGGGTAACAAAATTATTCTAATAGATAAATGTTAAATTCAAATTTAAATAAAATTCATATTCTCAACATTTTTAAAATATTAATATATTCCATTTAAAGCCACTTTTTATATATATTTGGTTAAAAATTAACAAAGTTTGCTCAAAATTAGATTTCACAATCAATTGTTATCTCTGTTTGTCATTCAATTTTCTATAACCGGCAGATACATTAATAGAATGAACAGAACATGTTTCAGTTATTTTTATAACCGACAGATTATGAAAATTGATTCGAATAATTATGCTTCAATTTGTGTATAAATTTATTCCTGATATACCAAAAAGCAGATAAAAGCAAAAGATAATTGTGAAAGTGGCTTTTTGATTCAAAACGTTGGGTTTTAGGCTGAACAGTTAGAGAAAGAGCACAATATCAACATTATTTGTTACAGATCATTTACTCAAAATCTTGAATCAAATGACTACAATTTGTGACGCATCGACCATAAACGAAAAATAAATTGATTTTTTTTTTTGGAATGTGACGTTAAAAAAAAATTAACATTTCACAAATTTTGTTTTAGAAGCAAAAAACGCAAACAAAAGAATTTGCATGTGTACACCGAAAAAATGTTGTATTAAAAATAACTAAAAATGACTATAAAATTTGATTTATATGGAAAACTACTACATAATTTAACAGCTTTTCTATATAAATTTTAATACATATGTATTAAAAAACATAAATTTTGTCTTTATTTATACGTCCAGAAATATGTAGAGAAATTACTACATATGCCTTTAATTTTACAATAATATGTAGTTATTTTAATTTGTTGTGATAATTTATTAAATAACATATTTATTTTTATTAATTCGTAATATTATATGAATGAATATTAATATAATTTTTTTAATACCAAAAAGTGAGCGGGGATTGCAACGCAGAAATGAGCGGAGCTTTTAGTCTTGCATTTTTATATATTCCGGGAAATTTAAATGTCTATTTAAATAGAGTTTAATTATTTTAGATTGGTTTTAACGGACCCATTTATATTGCTTATTATTTTGAATAACTAAAATATACAGATTTTATCATTTTAAATAATTATACATTTCTTTCATAACATTTAGGGCCCTATTATGACTGGCAAAGCGAATGTAGTTGGCGAAGCAAACGTAAAAAGCTATCACAGCTTCCATTCGCCAGACTTCATTCGCCAAAAAACGGGTAAAATCAAGCATACTTAAAAAAATCTGCAACACTCAACCGATTTCCATTCGCTTCAAGTGTCAAAATCAAGCGAATGAACAGTCCGTGTGACGAATCGGCGGACGAATCTTTATCTAATTTTTTTTCGGTTTATCTTTTGAGTTTGATTTTTTTTGCTTTTGTGTTTTTGTTTATTGGGCTTTTCCTGATTTAAAATTTTTCTTATCCTTTTGTATTACTATCCTTTATGTCTCAATTTCGATGTTTTGTTGCCCTATCTAATAAGTGAAGTAAATCATATATATATATATATATATATATACATTTTTTTTTCTTTTTTTTTCAACACATTTTATTTGAAAATTAATCCTAACATTAATAAAAGAGGGCCTGCAACTGTTGCTGCAACTGCTGCTGATGATGCTTCTTGGTATATACATATATATATATATATATATATATATATATATATATATATATATATATTTTTTTTTTTTTTTTTTTTTTTTCTTTTTTTTTTCAACACATTTTATTTGAAAATTAATCCTAACATTAATAAAAGAGGGCCTGTAACTGTTGCTGCAACTGCTGCTGCTTCTTGGTTCGTAGCGCGAAATCTGAGGCTTCTACCAACCCACTGACTCTTCGAACCCAACAACATTTTACGGTAGTGGCGATTTCGTAGACTGCCGACAACTGAACGTATAAAAGCCTCTTTATCTGCCTAGTGTGTCAGATCAATGCTTGTTTTTATCCTTTTCTTGTATTTTCATCTTTTTCTTAGTTGCTGTTACAATCACACAGAAATGCAGACTCCTTCTTGATGAATTCTACGCGTTCTGAGGGAAGACCACCCGAGAGTTTGCTCAGCGATGTGGAAGTTTCCAAAAATTTCTTGCGTTTTTCCTCCTCGTCGTCGGCCTAGAATTCTCCAACTAAATTGACTCCTGTTTGTCGCACTTTTCCTCCTTCTCTTTGTTTGCGCCGGGAAAATCTTATTTTCAATGCGCAACGAGCTTTTGTTCCGAACAGTTGAAGCATTTTTATTTTTCCAGACAAAAACGATTTAAAACAGCTGGTTTGAAACCCTAGGATTTCTTTACATGAAAATAAAAAAAGTACTGGTCCAAAAAATAGGTACTTTTATTTTTAAGAAATAATATTTATTTTTGTAAAAATAATACCAATATTAAAGTTTAAAAGCATTATTAAATATTAATTTTAAATAATGTTAATTGTTACGAAGTCTACTTTTATCATTTTTGGACTTTCGTAGACAAAAAAAAAACAAAAAAATCGAGTAAATATTAAGTTTCAAAATCGAAATACCATTTTCAAGACTATAAATAATATGAAATGGTTTTATAGCAACAAACAAATAAATATTCAATGAAAAGAGACAGTACTAAAAGTACAATACATGATACTATTTTTTTGCAACAATGGGCTCGGCATTTGACATTTCTTATTGTAAAGTGTTTCCTACTTTTTTACCCATACAATTTAGTACATTCGCCAGTCCTAATATCAAATTGCGTTCGCTTCGCCAAGAGCATTCGCTTCGCCAAGAGCATTCGCTTCGTCTGCCATAATAGAGCCCTTATATAATTTTCGCTTTGCAAAAAAAAATTATTATTTGTTATTATTCTGTAAAAAGTTTTGGGATACAAAATGTGTGTCTAAAGTGATTAAAATCTCAAACTAAACTAAATTCTAAAATAATTATTTATTTCACATTTCTGCCCTATTTTACTTAAGAAATGAGGCAACACTGAAAGAAGAGAGAGCGATGAGAATACGGTGTACAAAGGAAAACAGAACCTGACATAAATATAATTCGTTGTTTTGTAAAGAAATTTACATAGAATTATCCAAAAATACTGTATTTTGTAAAAATCATGTTATTTTTGTTAACACTAATCTTATATGTTCTTATTCTATTTATAAAACTGGATAAGTTAACAAAAAATGTTATTGCAAAAGAGTCAAGTGAGTTATTTATATTTGTTTTTTAACTACTAAGATTTATTATAATATACATTAATCGTTTACATACAAAGTATACAATATTAAATAAAAATATTTAAAGTTGTTTTTTTTTATTCGACCTTAAAATAGAGTAATGCAAAAACTAATTTGACGGGCTCTAGGTCTACCAAATGCAATATGTATTTTGCACTGATTCAAAAAACAACAACAACAGTAATTGACAAAAAACCAAAAATTTGTTGGCCAACCGTACAGCTGTTTCGGAAGCAGCCAAGCTTCTTCATCAGCGGTCTTGTATGCAGTTTGTGCTTAGCTATACCTATAACTTCACTTTGTATAATGAACAGAATGCGAATTTTGTTCTGCAAAAAGTGACGAGAATGCAATCAGCAAAAACTGCATCATGTTTTATTTTAGTCAAGTACAAATTAGTTTTTGCATAATTAAATAAAAATATAAATATTTAAATCATTAACGAAATGCTATTGTGACGGTACCATTTTGAGGCGTCAAATGGCGACCGCACATTCACGGCGGATCCAAGCAACCAGCTTCGACGTCAACGCCGTCGAACCAAACACGGCGCAGAGCATCGAATTAACACCAACGAGGTAAAGCTCACCAGTCAGCTTGGCTACAAAGTGTCACTCATACACTCTCACTGGTGAGAGAATTAGCAGACACCAACGGCCAGTACATATAATTGTGTCACCAACACAGGCGCACCAGTGAGCGAAGCGGCAAAGTGTTACGAATTCACACTCACTGGTGAGCGCATCACCGATACACAGACGTAGCAAAGCTACAGAATCGTGGGCAACAATCCACCAACGGTTGGGCAACAAAGCACCAACGCTTCACCAACCAATGGCCTATAAAAGGCATTGCACGAGGGAAAATCACTCTCTCTGTTTCTGACTTCGTGACTGAATAGCTGCATCGTTACCCTGGGTGTGTTTTTAATTAAAACGTATCGGGGGACACGTGGACCAAACGTGACATAACTGACTAGAGTTTCCGTCCTGGTTATGGACCCAGGACATATCAAACAGTTCCTGAAAACACATCACATCAAGTAAGTCTGGTTGCAAACACATATTTCATATATATATATATATATATATATATATATATATATATATATATATATATATATATATATATATATATATATATATACATATATATATATTTTTTATTTTTGTCAACACATTTTAAGTGAAAATTAATTCTAACATTAATAAAAGAGGGCCTGTAACTGTTGCCTCTTTGTCTCTTCGAACCCAACAACATTTTACGGTAGTGGCGATTTCGTAGACTGCCGACAACTGAACGTATAAAAGCCTCTTTATCTGCCTAGTGTGTCAGATCAATGCTTGTTTTTATCATTTTCTTGTATTTTCATCTTCTTCTTAGTTGCTGTTACAATCACACAGAAATGCAGATTCCTTCTAGATGAATTCTACGCGTTCTGAGGGAAGACCACCCGAGAGTTTGCTCAGCGATGTGGAAGTTTCCAAAAATTTCTTGCGTTTTTCCTCCTCGTCGTCGGCCTAGAATTCTCCAACTAAATTTACTCCTGTTTGTCGCACTTTTCCTAATTCTCTTTGTTTGCGCCGGGAAAATCTTATTTTCAATGCGCAACGAGCTTTTGTTCCGAACAGTTCAAGCATTTTTATTTTTCCAGACAAAAACGATTTAAAACAGCTGGTTTGAAACCCTAGGATTTCTTTACATGAAAATAAAAAAATTACTGGTCCAAAAAATAGGTACTTTTATTTTTAAGAAATAGTATTTATTTTTGTAAAAATAATACCAATATTAAAGTTTAAAAGCAATATTAAATATTAATTTTAAATAATGTTAATTGTTACGAAGTCTACTTTTATCATTTTTGGACTTTCGTAGACAAAAAAAAATCAAAAAATCGAGTAAATATTAAGTTTCAAAATCGAAATACCATTTTCAAGACTATAAATAATATGAAATGGTTTTATAGCAACAAACAAATAAATATTCAATGAAAAAATATCAGTTCTAAAAAAGAGGCAGTACTAAAAGTACAATACATGATACTATTTTTTTGCAAAAATGGGCTCGGCATTTGACATTCCTTATTGTAAAGTGTTTCCTACTTTTTTACCCATACAATTTAGTACATTCGCCAGTCCTAATATCAAATTGCGTTCGCTTCGCCAAGAGCATTCGCTTCGTCTGCCATAATAGGGCCCTTATATAATTTTCGCTTTGCAAAAAAAAAAATTATTATTTGTTATTCTGTAAAAAGTTTTGGGATATAAAATGTGTGTCTAAAGATTAAAATCTCAAACTAAACTAAATTCTAAAATAATTATTTATTTCACATTTCTGCCCTATTTTACTTAAGAAATGAGGCAACACTGAAAGAAGAGAGAGCGATGAGAATACGGTGTACAAAGGAAAACAGAACCTGACATAAATATAATTCGTTGTTTTGTAAAGAAATTTACATAGAATTATCCAAAAATACTGTATTTTGTAAAAATCATGTTATTTTTGTTAACACTAATCTTATATGTTCTTATTCTATTTATAAAACTGGATAAGTTAACAAAAAATGTTATTGCAAAAGAGTCAAGTGAATTATTTATAAATAATAACTAATAAGATTTATTATAATATACATTAATCGTTTACATACAAAGTATACAATATTAAATAAAAATATTTAAAGTTGTTTGTTTTTATTCGACCTTAAAATAGAGTAATGCAAAAACTAATTTGACGGGCTCTAGGTCTACCAAATGCAATATGTATTTTGCACTGATTCAAAAAACAACAACAACAGTAATTGACAAAAAACCAAAAATTTGTTGGACAACCGTACAGCTGTTTCGGAAGCAGCCAAGCTTTTTCATCAGCGGACTTGTATGCAGTTTCTGCTTAGCTAAACCTATAACTTCACTTTGTATAATGAATAAAATGCGAATTTTGTTCTGCACAACGTGACGAGAATGCAATCAGCAAAAACTGCATCATGTTTAATTTTAGTAAATTACTGTAGTGGTGTTGCAGCAAGTTCGTATAGGCTGTAGAGTCTCTACAGTGTTCAAATACGAAAACTGCACTTTGTATAAAAATTAAATCAATGGATTTGTATAATTCTATGCGCCGTGCCCTTGCGTCACAATTTAAAGTTATTTGTTTTTATTCGACCTTAAAATAGAGTAATGCAAAAAACTAATTTGTCGGGCTCTACCAAATGCAATATGTATTTTGCACTGGTTCGAAAAACAACAACAATAATTGACAAAAAACCAAAAACTTGTTGGCCGACCGTACAGTTGTTTCGGAAGCAGCCAAGCTTTATTATCAGCGGTCTTGTATGCAGTATGTGCTTAGCTAAACCTATAACTTCACTTTGTATAATGCTGCTTGCCTTCTCGTCACTTTGTGCAGAACAGAATTCATATTCTCTTCATTATACAAAGTGAAGTTATAGATTATAGGTACAAGACCGCTGATGAGGAAGCTTGGCTGCTTGCAAAACAGCTGTACGGTCGGCCAACAAGATTTTGGTTTTTTGTCAATTACTGTTGTTGTGTTTTGAATCAGTGCAAAATACATATTGCATTTGGTAGACCTATAGCAAAATACAGTGCAAAATATATATTGCATTTGGTAGACCTAGAGCCCGACAAATTAGTTTTTTGCATTTTTCTATTTTAAGGTCGAATAAAAACAAACAACTTTAAATTGTGACGCAAGGGCACGGCGCATAAAAATACACAAATCCATTGATTTAATTGTTATACAAAGTGCAGTACTCGTATTTGAATACTGTAGAGACTCTACAGCCTATACGAACTTGCTGCAACACAACTACAGCAATTGACAAAAATTAAACTTGGTGCAGTTTTTGCTGCTTGCCTTCTCGTCACTTTGTGCAGAACAGAATTCGCATTCTGTTCATTATACAAAGTGAAGTTATAGGTATAGCTAAGCACAAACTGCATACAATACCGCTGATTAGGAAGCTTTGCTGCTTCCGAAACAGCTGTACGGTCGGCCAACAAGTTTTTGGTTTTTTGTCAATTACTGTTGTTGTTTTTTGAACCAGTGCAAAATACATACAGCATTTGGTAGACCTAGAGCCCGACAAATTAGTTTTTTGCATTACTCTATTTTAAGGTCGAATAAAAACAAACAACTTTAAATTATGACGCAAGGGCACGGCGCATAAAAATACACAAATCCATTGATTTAATTTTTATACAAAGTGCAGTTCTCGTATTTGAACACTGTAGAGAGTCTACAGCCTATACGAACTTGCTGCAACACAACTACAGCAATTGACAAAAATTAAAGTTGGTGCAGTTTTTGCTGCTTGCCTTCTCGTCACTTTGTGCAGAACAGAATTCGCATTCTGTTCATTATACAAAGTGAAGTTATAGGTACAGCTAAGCACAAACTGCATACAGGACCGCTGATGAGGAAGCTTTGCTGCTTCCGAAACAGCTGTACGGTCGGCCAACAAGTTTTGGGTTTTTTGTCAATTACTGTTGTTGTTTTTTGAACCAGTGCAAAATACATACAGCATTTGGTAGACCTAGAGCCCGAAATATTTAAATCATTAACGAAATGCTATTGTGACGGTACCATTTTGAGGCGTCAAATGGCGACCGCACATTCACGGCGGGTCCAAGCAACCAGCTTCGACGTCAACGCCGTCGAACCAAACACGGCGCAGAGCATCGAATTAACACCAACGAGCTAAAGCTCACCAGTGAGCTTGGCTACAAAGTGTCACTCATACACTCTCACTGGTGAGAGAATTAGCAGACACCAACGGCCAGAACATACAATTGTGTCACCAACACAGGCGCACTAGTGAGCGAAGCGGCAAAGTGTTACGAATTCACACTCACTGGTGAGCGCATCACCGATACACAGACATAGCAAAGCTACAGAATCGTGGGCAACAATCCACCAACGGTTGGGCAACAAAACACCAACGCTTCACCAACCAATGGCCTATAAAAAGCATTGCACGAGGGAAAATCACTGTCTCTGTTTCTGACTTCGTGACTGAATAGCTGCATCGTTACCCTGGGTGTGTTTTTAATTAAACCGTATCGGGGGACTTTGCCAAGCGTGTTGCCCTGGGTGTGTTTTTAATTAAAACGTATCGGGGGACACGTGGACCAAACGTGACATAACTGACTAGAGTTTCCGTCCTGGTTATGGACCAAGGACATATCAAACAGTTCCTGAAAACACATCACATCAAGTAAGTCTGGTTGCAAACACATATTTCATATATATATATATATATATATATATATATATATATATACATATATATATATATATATATATATATATATATATATATTGATATATTTTTTTTTTCAACACATTTTATTTGAAAATTAGTCCTAACATTAATAAAAGAGGGCCTGTAACTGTTGCTGCAACTGCTGCTGATGATGCTTCTTGGTTCGTAGCGCGAAAGTGATTTCTGAAACTTCTACCAACCCACTGTCTCTTCGAACCCAACAACATTTTACAGTAGTGGCGATTTCGTAGACTGCCGACAACTGAACGTATAAAAGCCTCTTTATCTGCCTAGTGTGTCAGATCAATGCTTGTGTTTATCCTTTTCTTGTATTTTCATCTTCTTCTTAGTTGCTGATACAATCACACAGAAATGCAGACTCCTTCTTGATGAATTCTACGCGTTCTGAGGGAAGACCACCCGAGAGTTTGCTCAGCGATGTGGAAGTTTCCAAAAATTTCTTGCGTTTTTCCTCCTCGTCGTCGGCCTAGAATTCTCTAACTAAATTGACTCCTGTTTGTCGCACTTTTCCTCCTTCTCTTTGTTTGCGCCGGGAAAATCTTATTTTCAATGCGCAACGAGCTTTTGTTCCGAACAGTTGAAGCATTTTTATTTTTCCAGACAAAAACGATTTAAAACAGCTGGTTTGAAACCCTAGGATTTCTTTACATGAAAATAAAAAAAGTACTGGTCCAAAAAATAGGTACTTTTATTTTTAAGAAATAATATTTATTTTTGTAAAAATAATACCAATATTAAAGTTTAAAAGCATTATTAAATATTAATTTTAAATAATGTTAATTGTTACGAAGTCTACTTTTATCATTTTTGGACTTTCGTAGACAAAAAAAAAACAAAAAAATCGAGTAAATACCATTTTCAAGACTATAAATAATATGAAATGGTTTTATAGCAACAAACAAATAAATATTCAATGAAAAAATATCAGTTCTAAAAAAGAGGCAGTACTAAAAGTACAATACATGATACTATTTTTTTGCAACAATGGGCTCGGCATTTGACATTCCTTATTGTAAAGTGTTTCCTACTTTTTTACCCATACAATTTAGTACATTCGCCAGTCCTAATATCAAATTGCGTTCGCTTCGCCAAGAGCATTCGCTTCGTCTGCCATAATAGGGCCCTTATATAATTTTCGCTTTGCAAAAAAAAAATTATTATTTGTTATTCTGTAAAAAGTTTTGGGATATAAAATGTGTGTCTAAAGTGATTAAAATCTCAAACTAAACTAAATTCTAAAATAATTATTTATTTCACATTTCTGCCCTATTTTACTTAAGAAATGAGGCAACACTGAAAGAAGAGAGAGCGATGAGAATACGGTGTACAAAGGAAAACAGAACCTGACATAAATAAAATTCATTGTTTTGTAAAGAAATTTACATAGAATTATCCAAAAATACTGTATTTTGTAAAAATCATGTTATTTTTGTTAACACAAATCTTATATGTTCTTATTCTATTTATAAAACTGGATAAGTTAACAAAAAATGTTATTGCAAAAGAGTCAAGTGAGTTATTTATAACTAATAACTAATAAGATTTATTATAATATACATTAATCTTTTACATACAAAGCATACAATATTAAATAAAAATATTTAAAGATGTTTGTTTTTATTCGACCTTAAAATAGAGTAATGCAAAAACTAATTTGACGGGCTTAAGGTCAACCAAATGCAATATGTAGTTTGCACTGATTCAAAAAACACAACAGTAATTGACAAAAAACCAAATATTTGTTAGCCAACCGTACAGCTGTTTCGGAAGCAGCCAAGCTTCTTCATCAGCGGTCTTGTATGCAGTTTGTGCTTAGCTAAACCTGTAAATTCACTTTGTATAATGAACAAAATGCGAATTTTGTTCTGCACAAAGTGAAGAGAATGCAATCAGCAAAAACTGCATAATGTTTAATTTTAGTCAATTACTGTAGTTGTGTTGCAGCATGTTCGTATAGGCTGTAGAGCCCGACAAATTAGTTTTTGCATAATTAAATAAAAATATAATTATTTAAATCATTAACGAAATGCTATTGTGACGGTACCATTTTGAGGCGTCAAATGGCGACCGCACATTCACGGCGGATCCAAGCAACCAGCTTCGACGTCAACGCCGTCGAACCAAACACGGCGCAGAGCATCGAATTAACACCAACGAGATAAAGATCACCAGTGAGCTTGGCTACACAGTGTCACTCATACACTCTCACTGGTGAGAGAATTAGCAGACACCAACGGCCAGAACATACAATTGTGTCACCAACACAGGCGCACTAGTGAGCGAAGCGGCAAAGTGTTACGAATTCACACTCACTGGTGAGCGCATCACCGATACACAGACGTAGCAAAGCTACAGAATCGTGGGCAACAACCCACCAACGGTTGGGCAACAAAGCACCAACGCTTCACCAACCAATGGCCTATAAAAGGCATTGCAGGAGGGAAAATCACTCTCTCTGTTTCTGACTTCGTGACTGAATAGCTGCATCGTTACCCTGGGTGTGTTTTTAATTAAACCGTATCGGGGGACTTTGCCAAGCGTGTTGCCCTGGGTGTGTTTTTAATTAAAACGTATCGGGGGACACGTGGACCAAACGTGACATAACTGACTAGAGTTTCCGTCCTGGTTATGGACCCAGGACATATCAAACAGTTCCTGAAAAAACATCAAGAAAGACTGGTTGCAAACACATATTTCATATATATATATATATATATATATATATATATATATATATATATACATATATATATATTTTTTATTTTTGTCAACACATTTTAAGTGAAAATTAATTCTAACATTAATAAAAGAGGGCCTGTAACTGTTGCCTCTTTGTCTCTTCGAACCCAACAACATTTTACGGTAGTGGCGATTTCGTAGACTGCCGACAACTGAACGTATAAAAGCCTCTTTATCTGCCTAGTGTGTCAGATCAATGCTTGTTTTTATCCTTTTCTTGTATTTTCATCTTCTTCTTAGTTGCTGTTACAATCACACAGAAATGCAGACTCCTTCTTGATGAATTCTACGCGTTCTGAGGGAAGACCACCCGAGAGTTTGCTCAGCGATGTGGAAGTTTCCAAAAATTTCTTGCGTTTTTCCTCCTCGTCGTCGGCCTAGAATTCTCCAACTAAATTGACTCCTGTTTGTCGCACTTTTCCTAATTCTCTTTGTTTGCGCCGGGAAAATCTTATTTTCAATGCGCAACGAGCTTTTGTTCCGAACAGTTGAAGCATTTTTATTTTTCCAGACAAAAACGATTTAAAACAGCTGGTTTGAAACCCTAGGATTTCTTTACATGAAAATAAAAAAATTACTGGTCCAAAAAATAGGTACTTTTATTTTTAAGAAATAGTATTTATTTTTGTAAAAATAATACCAATATTAAAGTTTAAAAGCAATATTAAATATTAATTTTAAATAATGTTAATTGTTACGAAGTCTACTTTTATCATTTTTGGACTTTCGTAGACAAAAAAAAATCAAAAAATCGAGTAAATATTAAGTTTCAAAATCGAAATACCATTTTCAAGACTATAAATAATATGAAATGGTTTTATAGCAACAAACAAATAAATATTCAATGAAAAAATATCAGTTCTAAAAAAGAGGCAGTACTAAAAGTACAATACATGATACTATTTTTTTGCAACAATGGGCTCGGCATTTGACATTCCTTATTGTAAAGTGTTTCCTACTTTTTTACCCATACAATTTAGTACATTCGCCAGTCCTAATATCAAATTGCGTTCGCTTCGCCAAGAGCATTCGCTTCGTCTGCCATAATAGGGCCGTTATATAATTTTCGCTTTGCAAAAAAAAAATTATTATTTGTTATTCTGTAAAAAGTTTTGGGATATAAAATGTGTGTCTAAAGTGATTAAAATCTCAAACTAAACTAAATTCTAAAATAATTATTTATTTCACATTTCTGCCCTATTTTACTTAAGAAATGAGGCAACACTGAAAGAAGAGAGAGCGATGAGAATACGGTGTACAAAGGAAAACAGAACCTGACATAAATAGAATTCGTTGTTTTGTAAAGAAATTTACATAGAATTATCCAAAAATACTGTATTTTGTAAAAATCATGTTATTTTTGTTAACACTAATCTTATATGTTCTTATTCTATTTATAAAACTGGATAAGTTAACAAAAAATGTTATTGCAAAAGAGTCAAGTGAGTTATTTATAAATAATAACTAATAAGATTTATTATAATATACATTAATCGTTTACATACAAAGTATACAATATTAAATAAAAATATTTAAAGTTGTTTGTTTTTATTCGACCTTAAAATAGAGTAATGCAAAAACTAATTTGACGGGCTCTAGGTCTACCAAATGCAATATGTATTTTGCACTGATTCAAAAAACAACAACAACAGTAATTGACAAAAAAACAAAAATTTGTTGGACAACCGTACAGCTGTTTCGGAAGCAGCCAAGCTTTTCATCAGCGGACTTGTATGCAGTTTGTGCTTAGCTAAACCTATAACTTCACTTTGTATAATGAATAAAATGCGAATTTTGTTCTGCACTACGTGACGAGAATGCAATCAGCAAAAACTGCATCATGTTCAATTTTAGTAAATTACTGTAGTGGTGTTGCAGCAAGTTCGTATAGGCTGTAGAGTCTCTACAGTGTTCAAATACGAAAACTGCACTTTGTATAAAAATTGACAAAAATTTAACTTGGTGCAGTTTTTGCTGCTTGCCTTCTCGTCACTTTGTGCAGAACAGAATTCGCATTCTTTTCATTATACAAAGTGAAGTTATAGGTACAGCTAAGCACAAACTGCATACAGGACCGCTGATGAGGAAGCTTTGCTGCTTCCGAAACAGCTGTACGGTCGGCCAACAAGTTTTGGGTTTTTTGTCAATTACTGTTGTTGTTTTTTGAACCAGTGCAAAATACATACAGCATTTGGTAGACCTAGAGCCCGAAATATTTAAATCATTAACGAAATGCTATTGTGACGGTACCATTTTGAGGCGTCAAATGGCGACCGCACATTCACGGCGGGTCCAAGCAACCAGCTTCGACGTCAACGCCGTCGAACCAAACACGGCGCAGAGCATCGAATTAACACCAACGAGCTAAAGCTCACCAGTGAGCTTGGCTACAAAGTGTCACTCATACACTCTCACTGGTGAGAGAATTAGCAGACACCAACGGCCAGAACATACAATTGTGTCACCAACACAGGCGCACTAGTGAGCGAAGCGGCAAAGTGTTACGAATTCACACTCACTGGTGAGCGCATCACCGATACACAGACATAGCAAAGCTACAGAATCGTGGGCAACAATCCACCAACGGTTGGGCAACAAAACACCAACGCTTCACCAACCAATGGCCTATAAAAAGCATTGCACGAGGGAAAATCACTGTCTCTGTTTCTGACTTCGTGACTGAATAGCTGCATCGTTACCCTGGGTGTGTTTTTAATTAAACCGTATCGGGGGACTTTGCCAAGCGTGTTGCCCTGGGTGTGTTTTTAATTAAAACATATCGGGGGACACGTGGACCAAACGTGACATAACTGACTAGAGTTTCCGTCCTGGTTATGGACCCAGGACATATCAAACAGTTCCTGAAAACACATCACATCAAGTAAGTCTGGTTGCAAACACATATTTCATATATATATATATATATATATATATACATATATATATATATATATATATATATATATATATATATATATATATATATATACATATATATAGATATATATATATATATATATATTGATATATTTTTTTTTTCAACACATTTTATTTGAAAATTAGTCCTAACATTAATAAAAGAGGGCCTGTAACTGTTGCTGCAACTGCTGCTGATGATGCTTCTTGGTTCGTAGCGCGAAAGTGATTTCTGAAACTTCTACCAACCCACTGTCTCTTCGAACCCAACAACATTTTACAGTAGTGGCGATTTCGTAGACTGCCGACAACTGAACGTATAAAAGCCTCTTTATCTGCCTAGTGTGTCAGATCAATGCTTGTGTTTATCCTTTTCTTGTATTTTCATCTTCTTCTTAGTTGCTGTTACAATCACACAGAAATGCAGACTCCTTCTTGATGAATTCTACGCGTTCGGAGGGAAGACTTGTCCAAAAAATAGGTACTTTTATTTTTAAGAAATAATATTTATTTTTGTAAAAATAATACCAATATTAAAGTTTAAAAGCATTATTAAATATTAATTTTAAATAATGTTAATTGTTACGAAGTCTACTTTTATCATTTTTGGACTTTCGTAGACAAAAAAAAAACAAAAAAATCGAGTAAATATTAAGTTTCAAAATCGAAATACCATTTTCAAGACTATAAATAATATGAAATGGTTTTATAGCAACAAACAAATAAATATTCAATGAAAAAATATCAGTTCTAAAAAAGAGGCAGTACTAAAAGTACAATACATGATACTATTTTTTTGCAACAATGGGCTCGGCATTTGACATTCCTTATTGTAAAGTGTTTCCTACTTTTTTACCCATACAATTTAGTACATTCGCCAGTCCTAATATCAAATTGCGTTCGCTTCGCCAAGACCATTCGCTTCGTCTGAGAATATAAGGGCCCTTATAAAAATATTTAAAGTTGTTTGTTTTTATTCGACCTTAAAATAGAGTAATGCAAAAACTAATTTGACGGGCTCTAGGTCTACCAAATGCAATATGTATTTTGCACTGATTCAAAAAACAACAACAACAGTAATTGACAAAAAACCAAAAATTTGTTGGACAACTGTACAGCTGTTTCGGAAGCAACCAAGCTTTTTCATCAGCGGACTTGTATGCAGTTTCTGCTTAGCTAAACCTATAACTTCACTTTGTATAATGAATAAAATGCGATTTTTGTTCTGCACAACGTGACGAGAATGCAATCAGCAAAAACTGCATCATGTTTAATTTTAGTAAATTACTGTAGTGGTGTTGCAGCAAGTTCATATAGGCTGTAGAGTCTCTACAGTGTTCAAATACGAAAACTGCACTTTGTATAAAAATTAAATCAATGGATTTGTATAATTCTATGCGCCGTGCCCTTGCGTCACAATTTAAAGTTATTTGTTTTTATTCGACCTTAAAATAGAGTAATGCAAAAAACTAATTTGTCGGGCTCTAGGTCTACCAAATGCAATATGTATTTTGCACTGGTTCGAAAAACAACAACAATAATTGACAAAAAACCAAAAACTTGTTGGCCGACCGTACAGTTGTTTCGGAAGCAGCCAAGCTTTATTATCAGCGGTCTTGTATGCAGTATGTGCTTAGCTAAACCTATAACTTCACTTTGTATAATGCTGCTTGCCTTCTTGTCACTTTGTGCAGAACAGAATTCGCATTCTGTTCATTATACAAAGTGAAGTTATAGGTATAGCTAAGCACAAACTGCATACAATACCGCTGATTACGAAGCTTTGCTGCTTCCGAAACAGCTGTACGGTCGGCCAACAAGTTTTTGGTTTTTTGTCAATTACTGTTGTTGTTTTTTGAACCAGTGCAAAATACATACAGCATTTGGTAGACCTAGAACCCGACAAATTAGTTTTTTGCATTACTCTATTTTAAGGTCGAATAAAAACAAACAAATTTAAATTATGACGCAAGGGCACGGCGCATAAAAATACACAAATCCATTGATTTAATTTTTATACAAAGTGCAGTTTTCGTATTTGAACACTGTAGAGACTCTACAGCCTATACGAACTTGCTGCAACAAAACTACAGTAATTGACAAAAATTTAACTTGGTGCAGTTTTTGCTGCTTGCCTTCTCGTCACTTTGTGCAGAACAGAATTCGCATTCTGTTCATTATACAAAGTGAAGTTATAGGTACAGCTAAGCACAAACTGCATACAGGACCGCTGATGAGGAAGCTTTGCTGCTTCCGAAACAGCTGTACGGTCGGCCAACAAGTTTTGGGTTTTTTGTCAATTACTGTTGTTGTTTTTTGAACCAGTGCAAAATACATACAGCATTTGGTAGACCTAGAGCCCGAAATATTTAAATCATTAACGAAATGCTATTGTGACGGTACCATTTTGAGGCGTCAAATGGCGACCGCACATTCACGGCGGGTCCAAGCAACCAGCTTCGACGTCAACGCCGTCGAACCAAACACGGCGCAGAGCATCGAATTAACACCAACGAGCTAAAGCTCACCAGTGAGCTTGGCTACAAAGTGTCACTCATACACTCTCACTGGTGAGAGAATTAGCAGACACCAACGGCCAGAACATACAATTGTGTCACCAACACAGGCGCACTAGTGAGCGAAGCGGCAAAGTGTTACGAATTCACACTCACTGGTGAGCGCATCACCGATACACAGACATAGCAAAGCTACAGAATCGTGGGCAACAATCCACCAACGGTTGGGCAACAAAACACCAACGCTTCACCAACCAATGGCCTATAAAAAGCATTGCACGAGGGAAAATCACTGTCTCTGTTTCTGACTTCGTGACTGAATAGCTGCATCGTTACCCTGGGTGTGTTTTTAATTAAACCGTATCGGGGGACTTTGCCAAGCGTGTTGCCCTGGGTGTGTTTTTAATTAAAACGTATCGGGGGACACGTGGACCAAACGTGACATAACTGACTAGAGTTTCCGTCCTGGTTATGGACCCAGGACATATCAAACAGTTCCTGAAAACACATCACATCAAGTAAGTCTGGTTGCAAACACATATTTCATATATATATATATATATATATATATATATATATATATATACATATATATATATATATATATATATATATATATATATATATATATATATATATATATATATTGATATATTTTTTTTTCAACACATTTTATTTGAAAATTAGTCCTAACATTAATAAAAGAGGGCCTGTAACTGTTGCTGCAACTGCTGCTGATGATGCTTCTTGGTTCGTAGCGCGAAAGTGATTTCTGAAACTTCTACCAACCCACTGTCTCTTCGAACCCAACAACATTTTACAGTAGTGGCGATTTCGTAGACTGCCGACAACTGAACGTATATAAGCCTCTTTATCTGCCTAGTGTGTCAGATCAATGCTTGTGTTTATCCTTTTCTTGTATTTTCATCTTCTTCTTAGTTGCTGTTACAATCACACAGAAATGCAGACTCCTTCTTGATGAATTCTACGCGTTCGGAGGGAAGACCACCCGAGAGTTTGCTCAGCGATGTGGAAGTTTCCAAAAATTTCTTGCGTTTTTCCTCCTCGTCGTCGGCCTAGAATTCTCCAACTAAATTGACTCCTGTTTGTCGCACTTTTCCTCCTTCTCTTTGTTTGCGCCGGGAAAATCTTATTTTCAATGCGCAACGAGCTTTTGTTCCAAACAGTTGAAGCATTTTTATTTTTCCAGACAAAAACGATTTAAAACAGCTGGTTTGAAACCCTAGGATTTCTTTACATGAAAATAAAAAAAGTACTGGTCCAAAAAATAAGTACTTTTATTTTTAAGAAATAATATTTATTTTTGTAAAAATAATACCAATATTAAAGTTTAAAAGCATTATTAAATATTAATTTTAAATAATGTTAATTGTTACGAAGTCTACTTTTATCATTTTTGGACTTTCGTAGACAAAAAAAAACAAAAAAATCGAGTAAATATTAAGTTTCAAAATCGAAATACCATTTTCAAGACTATAAATAATATGAAATGGTTTTATAGCAACAAACAAATAAATATTCAATGAAAAAATATCAGTTCTAAAAAAGAGGCAGTACTAAAAGTACAATACATGATACTATTTTTTTGCAACAATGGGCTCGGCATTTGACATTCCTTATTGTAAAGTGTTTCCTACTTTTTTACCCATACAATTTAGTACATTCGCCAGTCCTAATATCAAATTGCGTTCGCTTCGCCAAGAGCATTCGCTTCGTCTGAGAATATAAGGGCACTTATAAAAATATTTAAAGTTGTTTGTTTTTATTCGACCTTAAAATAGAGTAATGCAAAAACTAATTTGACGGGCTCTAGGTCTACCAAATGCAATATGTATTTTGCACTGATTCAAAAAACAACAACAACAGTAATTGACAAAAAAACAAAAATTTGTTGGACAACCGTACAGCTGTTTCGGAAGCAGCCAAGCTTTTTCATCAGCGGACTTGTATGCAGTTTCTGCTTAGCTAAACCTATAACTTCACTTTGTATAATGAATAAAATGCGAATTTTGTTCTGCACAACGTGACGAGAATGCAATCAGCAAAAACTGCATCATGTTTAATTTTAGTAAATTACTGTAGTGGTGTTGCAGCAAGTTCGTATAGGCTGTAGAGTCTCTACAGTGTTCAAATACGAACACTGCACTTTGTATAAAAATTAAATCAATGGATTTGTATAATACTATGCGCCGTGCCCTTGCGTCACAATTTAAAGTTATTTGTTTTTATTCGACCTTAAAATAGAGTAATGCAAAAAACTAATTTGTCGGGCTCTAGGTCTACCAAATGCAATATGTATTTTGCACTGGTTCGAAAAACAACAACAATAATTGACAAAAAACCAAAAACTTGTTGGCCGACCGTACAGTTGTTTCGGAAGCAGCCAAGCTTTATTATCAGCGGTCTTGTATGCAGTATGTGCTTAGCTAAACCTATAACTTCACTTTGTATAATGCTGCTTGCCTTCTCGTCACTTTGTGCAGAACAGAATTCGCATTCTGTTCATTATACAAAGTGAAGTTATAGGTATAGCTAAGCACAAACTGCATACAATACCGCTGATTAGGAAGCTTTGCTGCTTCCGAAACAGCTGTACGGTCGGCCAACAAGTTTTTGGTTTTTTGTCAATTACTGTTGTTGTTTTTTGAACCAGTGCAAAATACATACAGCATTTGGTAGACCTAGAGCCCGACAAATTAGTTTTTTGCATTACTCTATTTTAAGGTCGAATAAAAACAAACAAATTTAAATTATGACGCAAGGGCACGGCGCATAAAAATACACAAATCCATTGATTTAATTTTTATACAAAGTGCAGTTTTCGTATTTGAACACTGTAGAGACTCTACAGCCTATACGAACTTGCTGCAACAAAACTACAGTAATTGACAAAAATTTAACTTGGTGCAGTTTTTGCTGCTTGCCTTCTCGTCACTTTGTGCAGAACAGAATTCGCATTCTGTTCATTATACAAAGTGAAGTTATAGGTACAGCTAAGCACAAACTGCATACAGGACCGCTGATGAGGAAGCTTTGCTGCTTCCGAAACAGCTGTACGGTCGGCCAACAAGTTTTGGGTTTTTTGTCAATTACTGTTGTTGTTTTTTGAACCAGTGCAAAATACATACAGCATTTGGTAGACCTAGAGTCCGAAATATTTAAATCATTAACGAAATGCTATTGTGACGGTACCATTTTGAGGCGTCAAATGGCGACCGCACATTCACGGCGGGTCCAAGCAACCAGCTTCGACGTCAACGCCGTCGAACCAAACACGGCGCAGAGCATCGAATTAACACCAACGAGCTAAAGCTCACCAGTGAGCTTGGCTACAAAGTGTCACTCATACACTCTCACTGGTGAGAGAATTAGCAGACACCAACGGCCAGAACATACAATTGTGTCACCAACACAGGCGCACTAGTGAGCGAAGCGGCAAAGTGTTACGAATTCACACTCACTGGTGAACGCATCACCGATACACAGACATAGCAAAGCTACAGAATCGTGGGCAACAATCCACCAACGGTTGGGCAACAAAACACCAACGCTTCACCAACCAATGGCCTATAAAAAGCATTGCACGAGGGAAAATCACTGTCTCTGTTTCTGACTTCGTGACTGAATAGCTGCATCGTTACCCTGGGTGTGTTTTTAATTAAACCGTATCGGGGGACTTTGCCAAGCGTGTTGCCCTGGGTGTGTTTTTAATTAAAACGTATCGGGGGACACGTGGACCAAACGTGACATAACTGACTAGAGTTTCCGTCCTGGTTATGGACCCAGGACATATCAAACAGTTCCTGAAAACACATCACATCAAGTAAGTCTGGTTGCAAACACATATTTCATATATATATATATATATATATATATATATATACATATATATATATATATATATATATATATATATATATATATATATTGATATATTTTTTTTTCAACACATTTTATTTGAAAATTAGTCCTAACATTAATAAAAGAGGGCCTGTAACTGTTGCTGCAACTGCTGCTGATGATGCTTCTTGGTTCGTAGCGCGAAAGTGATTTCTGAAACTTCTACCAACCCACTGTCTCTTCGAACCCAACAACATTTTACAGTAGTGGCGATTTCGTAGACTGCCGACAACTGAACGTATATAAGCCTCTTTATCTGCCTAGTGTGTCAGATCAATGCTTGTGTTTATCCTTTTCTTGTATTTTCATCTTCTTCTTAGTTGCTGTTACAATCACACAGAAATGCAGACTCCTTCTTGATGAATTCTACGCGTTCGGAGGGAAGACCACCCGAGAGTTTGCTCAGCGATGTGGAAGTTTCCAAAAATTTCTTGCGTTTTTCCTCCTCGTCGTCGGCCTAGAATTCTCCAACTAAATTGACTCCTGTTTGTCGCACTTTTCCTCCTTCTCTTTGTTTGCGCCGGGAAAATCTTATTTTCAATGCGCAATGAGCTTTTGTTCCGAACAGTTGAAGCATTTTTATTTTTCCAGACAAAAACGATTTAAAACAGCTGGTTTGAAACCCTAGGATTTCTTTACATGAAAATAAAAAAAGTACTGGTCCAAAAAATAGGTACTTTTATTTTTAAGAAATAATATTTATTTTTGTAAAAATAATACCAATATTAAAGTTTAAAAGCATTATTAAATATTAATTTTAAATAATGTTAATTGTTACGAAGTCTACTTTTATCATTTTTGGACTTTCGTAGACAAAAAAAAAAAAATCAAAAAATCGAGTAAATATTAAGTTTCAAAATTGAAATACCGTTTTCAAGACTATAAATAATATGAAATGGTTTTATAGCAACAAACAAATAAATATTCAATGAAAAAATATCAGTTCTAAAAAAGAGGCAGTACTAAAAGTACAATACATGTTACTATTTTTTTGCAACAATGGGCTCGGCATTTGACATTCCTTATTGTAAAGCGTTTCCTACTTTTTTACCCATACAATTTAGTACATTCGCCAGTCCTAATATCAAATTGCGTTCGCTTCGCCAAGAGCATTCGCTTCGTCAGCCATAATAGGGCCCTTATATAATTTTCGCTTTGCAAAAAAAAAATTATTATTTGTTATTATTCTGTAAAAAGTTTTGGGATATAAAATGTGTGTCTAAAGTGATTAAAATCTCAAACTAAACTAAATTCTAAAATAATTATTTATTTCACATTTCTGCCCTATTTTACTTAAGAAATGAGGCAACACTGAAAGAAGAGAGAGCGATGAGAATACGGTGTACAAAGGAAAACAGAACCTGAAATAAATATAATTCATTGTTTTGTAAAGAAATTTACATAGAATTATCCAAAAATACTGTATTTTGTAAAAATCATGTTATTTTTGTTAACACTAATCTTATATGTTCTTATTCTATTTATAAAACTGGATAAGTTAACAAAAAATGTTATTGCAAAAGAGTCAAGTGAGTTATTTATAACTAATAAGATTTATTATAATATACATTAATCGTTTACATACAAAGTATACAATATTAAATAAAAATATTTAAAGTTGTTTGTTTTTATTCGACATTAAAATATAGTAATGCAAAAAACTAATGTGTCGGGCTCTAGGTCTACCAAATGCAATATGTATTTTGCACTGGTTCAAAAAACAACAACAGTAATTGACAAAAAACCAAAAACTTGTTGGCCGACCGTACAGTTCTTTCGAAAGCAGCCAAGCTTTATTATCAGCGGTCTTGTATGCAGTTTGTGCTTAGCTAAACCTATAACTTCACTTTGTATAATGCTGCTTGTCTTCTCGTCACTTTGTGCAGAACAGAATTCGCATTCTCTTCATTATACAAAGTGAAGTTATAGGTTATAGGTACAAGACCGCTGATGAGGAAGCTTGGCTGCTTGCAAAACAGCTGTACGGTCGGCCAACAAGATTTTGGTTTTTTGTCAATTACTGTTGTTGTGTTTTGAATCAGTGTAAAATACATATTGCATTTGGTAGACCTAGAGCCCGACAAATTAGTTTTTTGCATTACTCTATTTTAAGGTCGAATAAAAACAAACAACTTTAAATTATGACGCAAGAGCACGGCGCATAAAAATACACAAATCCATTGATTTAATTTTTATACAAAGTGCAGTTCTCGTATTTGAACACTGTAGAGACTCTACAGCCTATACGAACTTGCTGCAACACAACTACAGTAATTGACAAAAATTAAACTTGGTGCAGTTTTTGCTGCTTGCCTTCTCGTCACTTTGTGCAGAACAGAATTCGCATTCTGTTCATTATACAAAGTGAAGTTATAGGTACACCTAAGCACAAACTGCATACAAGACCGCTGATGAGGAAGCTTTGCTGCTTCCGAAACAGCTGTACGGTCGGCCAACAAGTTTTTGGTTTTTTGTCAATTACTGTTGTTGTTTTTTGAACCAGTGCAAAATACATACAGCATTTGGTAGACCTAGAGCCCGACAAATTAGTTTTTTGCATTACTCTATTTTAAGGTCGAATAAAAACAAACAACTTTAAATTGTGACGCAAGGGCACGGCGCATAAAATTACACAAATCCATTGATTTAATTGTTATACAAAGTGCAGTACTCGTATTTGAATACTGTAGAGACTCTACAGCCTATACGAACTTGCTGCAACACAACTACAGCAATTGACAAAAATTAAACTTGGTGCAGTTTTTGCTGCTTGCCTTCTCGTCACTTTGTGCAGAACAGAATTCGCATTCTGTTCATTATACAAAGTGTAGTTATAGGTATAGCTAAGCACAAACTGCATACAAGACCGCTGATGGGGAAGCTTGGCTGCTTCCGAAACAGCTGTACGGTCGGCCAACAAGTTTTTGGTTTTTTGTCAATTACTGTTGTTGTTTTTTGAACCAGTGCCAAATACATATTGCATTTGGTAGACCTAGAGCCCGACAAATTAGTTTTTGCATAATTAAATAAAAATATTTAAATCATTAACGAAATGCTATTGTGACGGTACCATTTTGAGGCGTCAAATGGCGACCGCACATTCACGGCGGATCCAAGCAACCAGCTTCGACGTCAACGCCGTCGAACCAAACACGGCGCAGAGCATCGAATTAACAACAACGAGCTAAAGATCACCAGTGAGCTTGGCTACACAGTGTCACTCATACACTCTCACTGGTGAGAGAATTAGCAGACACCAACGGCCAGAACATACAATTGTGTCACCAACACAGGCGCACTAGTGAGCGAAGCGGCAAAGTGTTACGAATTCACACTCACTGGTGAGCGCATCACCGATACACAGACGTAGCAAAGCTACAGAATCGTGGGCAACAATCCACCAACGGTTGGGCAACAAAGCACCAACGCTTCACCAACCAATGGCCTATAAAAGGCATTGCAGGAGGGAAAATCACTCTCTCTGTTTCTGACTTCGTGACTGAATAGCTGCATCGTTACCCTGGGTGTGTTTTTAATTAAACCGTATCGGGGGACTTTGCCAAGCGTGTTGCCCTGGGTGTGTTTTTAATTAAAACGTATCGGGGGACACGTGGACCAAACGTGACATAACTGACTAGAGTTTCCGTCCTGGTTATGGACCCAGGACATATCAAACAGTTCCTGAAAACACATCAAGTAAGACTGGTTGCAAACACATATTTCATATATATATATATATATATATATATATATATATATATATATATATATATATATATATATATATATATATATATATATACATATATATATATTTTTTATTTTTGTCAACACATTTTAAGTGAAAATTAATTCTAACATTAATAAAAGAGGGCCTGTAACTGTTGCCTCTTTGTCTCTTCGAACCCAACAACATTTTACGGTAGTGGCGATTTCGTAGACTGCCGACAACTGAACGTATAAAAGCCTCTTTATCTGCCTAGTGTGTCAGATCAATGCTTGTTTTTATCCTTTTCTTGTATTTTCATCTTCTTCTTAGTTGCTGTTACAATCACACAGAAATGCAGACTCCTTCTTGATGAATTCTACGCGTTCTGAGGGAAGACCACCCGAGAGTTTGGTCAGCGATGTGGAAGTTTCCAAAAATTTCTAGCGTTCTTCCTCCTCGTCGTCGGCCTCGAATTCTCCAACTAAATTGACTCCTGTTTGTCGCACTTTTCCTCCTTCTCTTGGTTTGCGCTGGGAAAATCTTATTTTCAATGCGCAACGAGCTTTTGTTCCGAACAGTTGAAGCATTTTTATTTTTCCAGACAAAAACGATTTAAAATAGCTGTTTTGAAACCCTAGGATTTCTTTACATGAAAATAAAAAAAGTACTGGTCCAAAAAATAGGTACTTTTATTTTTAAGAAATAGTATTTATTTTTGTAAAAATAATACCAATATTAAAGTTTAAAAGCATTATTAAATATTAATTTTAAATAATGTTAATTGTTACGAAGCCTACTTTTATCATTTTTGGACTTTCGTAGACAAAAAAAAAAAAATCAAAAAATCGAGTAAATTTTAAGTTTCAAAATCGAAATACCGTTTTCAAGACTATAAATAATATGAAATGGTTTTATAGCAACAAACAAATAAATATTCAATGAAAAAATATCAGTTCTAAAAAAGAGGCAGTACTAAAAGTACAATACATGATACTATTTTTTTGCAACAATGGGCTCGGCATTTGACACTCCTTATTGTAAAGTGTTTCCTACTTTTTTACCCATACAATTTAGTACATTCGCCAGTCCTAATATCAAATTGCGTTCGCTTCGCCAAGAGCATTCGCTTCGTCAGCCATAATAGGGCCCTTATATAATTTTCGCTTTGCAAAAAAAAAATTATTATTTGTTATTATTCTGTAAAAAGTTTTGGGATATAAAATGTGTGTCTAAAGTGATTAAAATCTCAAACTAAACTAAATTCTAAAATAATTATTTATTTCACATTTCTGCCCTATTTTACTTAAGAAATGAGGCAACACTGAAAGAAGAGAGAGCGATGAGAATACGGTGTACAAAGGAAAACAGAACCTGAAATAAATATAATTCATTGTTTTGTAAAGAAATTTACATAGAATTACCCAAAATCATGTTATTTTTGTTAACACTAATCTTATATGTTCTTATTCTATTTATAAATCTGGATAAGTTAACAAAAAATGTTATTGCAAAAGAGTCAAGTGAGTTATTTATATATGTTTTTTAAGTAATAAGATTTATTATAATATACATTAATCGTTTACATACAAAGTATACAATATTAAATAAAAATATTTAAAGTTGTTTGTTTTTATTCTACTTTAAAATAGAGTAATGCAAAAACTAATTTGACGGGCTCTAGGTCTACCAAATGCAATATGTATTTTGCACTGATTCAAAAAACAACAACAACAGTAATTGACAAAAAAACAAAAATTTGTTGGCCAACCGTACAGCTGTTTCGGAAGCAGCCAAGCTTCTTCATCAGCGGTCTTGTATGCAGTTTGTGCTTAGCTAAACCTATAACTTCACTTTGTATAATGAATAAAATGCGAATTTTGTTCTGCACAACGTGACGAGAATGCAATCAGCAAAAACTGCATCATGTTTAATTTTAGTAAATTACTGTAGTGGTGTTGCAGCAAGTTCGTATAGGCTGTACAGTCTCTACAGTGTTCAAATACGAGAACTGCACTTTCTATAAAAATTAAATCAATGGATTTGTATAATTTAAAGTTGTTTGTTTTTATTCGACCTTAAAATAGAGTAATGCAAAAAACTAATTTGTCGGGCTCTAGGTCTACCAAATGCAATATGTATTTTACACTGGTTCAAAAAACAACAACAGTAATTGACAAAAAACCAAAAACTTGTTGGCCGACCGTACAGTTGTTTCGGAAGCAGCCAAGCTTTATTATCAGCGGTCTTGTATGCAGTATGTGCATAGCTAAACCTATAACTTCACTTTGTATAATGCTGCTTGCCTTCTCGTCACTTTGTGCAGAACAGAATTCGCATTCTCTTCATTATACAAAGTGAAGTTATAGGTTATAGCTACAAGACCGCTGATGAGGAAGCTTGGCTGCTTGCAAAACAGCTGTACGGTCGGCCAACAAGATTTTGATTTTTTGTCAATTACTGTTGTTGTGTTTTGAATCAGTGCAAAATACATATTGCATTTGGTAGACCTAGAGCCCGACAAATTAGTTTTTTGCATTACTCTATTTTAAGGTCGAATAAAAACAAACAACTTTAAATTATGACGCAAGGGCACGGCGCATAAAAATACACAAATCCATTGATTTAATTTTTATACAAAGTGCAGTACTCGTATTTGAACACTGTAGAGACTCTACAGCCTATACGAACTTGTTGCAACACAACTACAGTAATTGACAAAAATTAAACTTGGTGCAGTTTTTGCTGCTTGCCTTCTCGTCACTTTGTGCAGAACAGAATTCGCATTCTGTTCATTATACAAAGTGAAGTTATAGGTAAACCTAAGCACAAACTGCATACAAGACCGCTGATGAGGAAGCTTTGCTGCTTCCGAAACAGATGTACGGTCGGCCAACAAGTTTTGGGATTTTTGTCAATTACTGTTGTTGTTTTTTGAACCAGTGCAAAATACATACAGCATTTGGTAGACCTAGAGCCCGACAAATTAGTTTTTTGCATTACTCTATTTTAAGGTCGAATAAAAACAAACAACTTTAAATTGTGACGCAAGGGCACGGCGCATAAAAATACACAAATCCATTGATTTAATTGTTATACAAAGTGCAGTACTCGTATTTAAATACTGTAGAGACTCTACAGCCTATACGAACTTGCTGCAACACAACTACAGCAATTGACAATTGGCTGCTTGCAAAACAGCTGTACGGTCGGCCAACAAGATTTTGTTTTTTTGTCAATTACTGTTGTTGTGTTTTGAATCAGTGCAAAATACATATTGCATTTGGTAGACCTAGAGCCCGACAAATTAGTTTTTTGCATTACTCTATTTTAAGGTCGAATAAAAACAAACATCTTTAAATTATGACGCAAGGGCACGGCGCATAAAAATACACAAATCCATTGATTTAATTTTTATACAAAGTGCAGTACTCGTATTTGAACACTGTAGAGACTCTACAGCCTATACGAACTTGCTGCAACACAACTACAGTAATTGACAAAAATTAAACTTGGTGCAGTTTTTGCTGCTTGCCTTCTCGTCACTTTGTGCAGAACAGAATTCGCATTCTGTTCATTATACAAAGTGAAGTTATAGGTAAACCTAAGCACAAACTGCATACAAGACCGCTGATGAGGAAGCTTTGCTGCTTCCGAAACAGCTTTACGGTCGGCCAACAAGTTTTGGGATTTTTGTCAATTACTGTTGTTGTTTTTTGAACCAGTGCAAAATACATACAGCATTTGGTAGACCTAGAGCCCGACAAATTAGCTTTTTGCATTACTCTATTTTAAGGTCGAATAAAAACAAACAACTTTAAATTGTGACGCAAGGGCACGGCGCATAAAAATACACAAATCCATTGATTTAATTGTTATACAAAGTGCAGTACTCGTATTTGAATACTGTAGAGACTCTACAGCCTATACGAACTTGCTGCAACACAACTACAGCAATTGACAATTGGCTGCTTGCAAAACAGCTGTACGGTCGGCCAACAAGTTTTGTGATTTTTGTCAATTACTGTTGTTGTTTTTTGAACCAGTGCAAAATACATACAGCATTTGGTAGACCTAGAGCCCGACAAATTAGTTTTTTGCATTACTCTATTTTAAGGTCGAATAAAAACAAACAACTTTAAATTGTGACGCAAGGGCACGGCGCATAAAAATACACAAATCCATTGATTTAATTGTTATACAAAGTGCAGTACTCGTATTTGAATACTGTAGAGACTCTACAGCCTATACGAACTTGCTGCAACACAACTACAGCAATTGACAAAAATTAAACTTGGTGCAGTTTTTGCTGCTTGCCTTCTCGTCACTTTGTGCAGAACAGAATTCGCATTCTGTTCATTATACAAAGTGTAGTTATAGGTATAGCTAAGCGCAAACTGCATACAAGACCGCTGATGGGGAAGCTTGGCTGCTTCCGAAACAGCTGTACGGTCGGCCAACAAGTTTTTGGTTTTTTGTCAATTACTGTTGTAGTTTTTTGAACCAGTGCCAAATACATATTGCATTTGGTAGACCTAGAGCCCGACAAATTAGTTTTTTGCATTACTCTATTTTAAGGTCGAATAAAAACAAACAACTTTAAATTATGACGCAAGGGCACGACGCATAAAAATACACAAATCCATTGATTTAATTGTTATACAAAGTGCAGTACTCGTAGTTGAACACTGTAGAGACTCTACAGCCTATAAGAACTTGCTGCAACACAACTACAGTAATTGACAAAAATTAAACTTGGTGCAGTTTTTGCTGTTTGCCTTCTCGTCACTTTGTGCAGAACAGAATTCGCATTCTCTTCATTATACAAAGTGAAGTTATAGGTATAGCTAAGCACAAACTGAATACAAGACCGCTGATGAGGAAGCTTTGCTGCTTCCGAAACAGCTGTACGGTCGCCCAACAAGTTTTTGGTTTTTTGTCAATTACTGTTGTTGTTTTTTGAACCACTGCAAAATACATACAGCATTTGGTAGACCTAGAGCCCGACAAATTAGTTTTTTGCATTACTCTATTTTAAGGTCGAATAAAAACAAACAACTTTAAATTGTGACGCAAGCGCACGGCGCATAAAATTACACAAATCCATTGATTTAATTTTTATACAAAGTGCAGTACTCGTATTTGAACACTGTAGAGACTCTACAGCCTATACGAACTTGCTGCAACACAACTACAGTAATTGACAAAAATTAAACTTGGTGCAGTTTTTGCTGCTTGCCTTCTCGTCACTTTGTGCAGAACAGAATTCGCATTCACTTCATTATACAAAGTGAAGTTATAGGTATAGCTAAGCACAAACTGCATACAAGACCGCTGATGGGGAAGCTTGGCTGCTTCCGAAACAGCTGTACGGTCGGCCAACAAGTTTTTGATTTTTTGTCAATTACTGTTGTTGTTTTTTGAACCAGTGCCAAATACATATTGCATTTGGTAGACCTAGAGCCCGACAAATTAGTTTTTACATAATTAAATAAAAATATAAATATTTAAATCATTAACGAAATGCTATTGTGACGGTACCATTTTGAGGCGTCAATTGGCGACCGCACATTCACGGCGGATCCAAGCAACCGGCTTCGACGTCAACGCCGTCGAACCAAACACGGCGCAGAGCATCGAATTAACACCAACGAGCTAAAGCTCACCAGTGAGCTTGGCTACAAAGTGTCACTCATACACTCTCACTGGTGAGAGAATTAGCAGACACCAACGGCCAGAACATACAATTGTGTCACCAACACAGGCGCACCAGTGAGCGAAGCGGCAAAGTGTTACGAATACACACTCACTGGTGAGCGCATCACCGATACAAAGACGTAGCAAAGCTACAGAATCGTGGGCAACAATCCACCAACGGTTGGGCAACAAAGCACCAACGCTTCACCAACCAATGGCCTATAAAAGGCATTGCACGAGGGAATATCACTCTCTCTGTTTCTGACTTCGTGACTGAATAGCTGCATCGTTACCCTGGGTGTGTTTTTAATTAAACCGTATCGGGGGACTTTGCCAAGCGTGTTGCCCTGGGTGTGTTTTTAATTAAAACGTATCGGGAGACACGTGGACCAAACGTGACATAACTGACTAGTTTCCGTCCTGGTTATGGACCCACGACATATCAAACAGTTCCTGAAAACACATCACATCAAGTAAGTCTGGTTGCAAACACATATTTCAGCGAGAACCAGCGAGGAGCGTCGAGTGCATCAGGCAGGACGCTGCCTCATAATATATTAGAATGAATTTAATAAAGAAAAATTGAATAATTATAACCACTTTGCGTACGGCGTATTTATTTGGTGCTGAGGGTTTCCCCTGCAAATATAAATTTTTGTAATGCACGGACTTCTGGAGCCCGCTAAGCTATCCCAGCTCTGAACCCGGAAACCGGACCGTTACACCATGTCCTACTGTGCGCAGTCGTCTTCAACTCTACACATTCAACCCCTATAGAAACTAGAAATTGTCGACCAATTCTTAAATTTACTTTATTTAGTTATTTTTAATTAAAAAACTGTTAAAAATGAGTGTATAATAAAAAAAATGACATAATCATTATTTCATGAACAGTACTAAATATATTTTTAAAATATTTGTGGCAACTGTGAAAACATCTCAAAATTTACTATTATATTATAAATTTAAATGCCTCAAAATAAGTTTCAGATAAAAAAAAACGTTTAGTCAAAATTCTATTTTACATTCAATATTTTGTATTAAATGTGATACATTTAACAATTTATACTGGGGTGACTGGAGAACAAAGCAGCGTCGACCAGCTTGCATGAAGTCGCACGATCGACTGATAGCTTTCGCAGGTCATTATATTCGCTGCACTCGCACTAACTCTAAAAATCCTCTCACCATTTCCGCTTCACCGATCTTCCCCTCGTCTAGCACCTTGCGTGCTGACGTCGTGCCCGTACGGGCTGAGTTGGCATCCATAGGTTAAAACACATAAGAATAATATTCTATGGTAAAACCATAAAAATGTCATATCAACTATTACTGCATGAACAGAATACAGGCGGCGATCGAAAAATGCGAGAGCGAACATTAAAAAAACTACAAAAATTTGCCGTCTCAATGCTAACGTCATGGCGCGTCACATCAGCAAACTGCTCATCTGCAGCTGCGTGCTATATTTGTATACTGCAGAGTTGACAACTAAGTTTTAAAACCAAAAATATTCAGCGTTAAACTAAGGTGGCAGCTCTATAGTCATCTCTCATTAAGACAGTTCGGTCAGATGCTACGGACAGTTTTGGTTTATTTATATACCTCTTTCGCAGTCATCCGTCGTGTGCAAAAAAAACACCAACAACAACAAAACCAATTTCTGCAATATGAAACCAAAAAATTCATTTATACCTGCACGAGGGACGACCTTTCGTAATTCGTTCGTCAGTGATACAGTGATGATAAAAACTACAGAAAACAAATACATACTACATATTCTGCAATATGTATAACACGAATTTCTAATACATTGTGTAGTAAAATCTAGACAAATTAATACAAATGTAATAAAAAACGATGAAAATGCAGTAGAACTGCATTTTTTCAAAACGAAGTTATAAATGTAGTATAATTTAGTACAGTTGTTTTTCCGGTGTATATAAAATAAAATGTGTATTATACATATAATAATATATTATCACTTATATAATTTTGTATTTTAATTTTTAACCACAGATCAGAACTCTACGCAGTAATAGTAGGGCGTTTTTCAACAAAGGTAATCATACTAGGCTCTCACAGGACACAAAGTCAGTCTTCGGACATATAAATCGGCACTCAGTAAAGCCAAGCGGGACTCGTGGAAACTTTTCAGTGGGAAAATTAGCGAAGCATCTCAAGCATCGCGATTGAGGAAAATACTATCCACCAATCCCACTATTCCAAGCTACCTTACTTATCCTGATGACACTAGGACAACCTCCTGCACAGAATCCATTGAACTTCTTATGGACACTCACTTCCCAGGCAGCACCCCCTCCCTGTGCAAGCCCTAGCAGTTCTGAGTTACTAGACCCGGCGAAGATAATTACAAGGGAAAAACTTTACTGGGCCATCAATAGTTTTAAACCTTACAAATCTCCAGGACCTGACGGGATTATTCCTGCAGAGTTACAGCAGACACTACATGTTATTAAACATTGACTAATTGTAATTTTTAAGGGATTTTGGACCTAACTTATATCCTCTTAAAGTAGAAGGGGGTGAAAGTAGTATTCATTCCCAAAGCAGGTAAACGTTCGCATAGTGCACCTATGGTCCTAAGACCAATCAGCTTGTCTTCCTTTCTTTTAAAAACTCTTGAAAGACACGATATCTCCGCAATAGTATTGCACCCTCAAAAATGTCAAATACACAGCATGCATACAGAAAGGGCAAATCTGTAGAAACAGCTTTGCATCATTTAGTTTCAGAAATTGAGAAATCCTTAGACCACAAAGAGTACATAGTGGTTACGTTTTTAAAAATAGAGGGAGCCTTTAACAATGCACACCTAATGCAATAACCAACGCACTAACAAATCTGGGAGTGGAAGAATCTTTTAGTGCGTTAATTTACCATATGCTGACAAGCAGGGTTATTA
Organism: Dryomyza anilis; assembly: GCA_951804985.1. Classification (NCBI taxonomy): domain Eukaryota; kingdom Metazoa; phylum Arthropoda; class Insecta; order Diptera; family Dryomyzidae; genus Dryomyza; species Dryomyza anilis. The sequence continues at coordinate 53,998,476 of OX638130.1, read as the reverse complement.
ACTCTAAACTGGGATCTTCCACTGTCAAACGTTTTGTTAATAGAGGCACTCCTCAAGGAGGAGTGCTATCTCCCCTTCTATGGAACTTTATAGTAAACGATCACTGTTCAAAATAGAGAAAGGCAGATGACGTTGCATTAATGGTTTCCGGAAAACACCCACCCACTCTAAGAGACATGACGCAGTTTTGTCTAAGATAACTATTTAGATGGACCAAAACCTGCGGGTTGGGGATAAACCCATCCAAAACAGAACTAATGCTATTCAATAGGAAATATTAGATTCCTCATATTGACCCACCAGTCCTAAATGGAGTAAATCTTGAATTCAAAGACTCCTTAAAATACCTAGGTCTAATCCTGGTAAATAGGAAAGACATTAGTACAATGTTTGGGGTTATTACCGGCCACTGTATAATAGGCAGACATGCATTTTTGTGAGAAAATCGGTCAGAAAGAAAACGTAAAATTCCATTGGAACTTCTATGTTCCGTTAAGGCGTCACCCGAACCTAATTTGCTCCGATTTCTGAGCAGGGTTCTGACAAAGAAGTACGAATGTTCCTACTTTTTTTAAAGGAAAGAGGAGTTAATTCCATCAGAACGAGTCACTGGGGAGGCGCTGGATAAAGGACAACATATTGCCAGGTCTGCAAAAATATTACTATTTCATTGATCATGAACTTCTGTCAAAGGATACTTTTAAAATTCAGGAGTGGCAACTAATTACGATCCGGGTGCGCACTGAGTGCGTAATCTATGCTGTGGTGATGGCATAACACTCACCACGGCTTGACTTACGCTCTCATTTGTTTGTTTCAACTGCTGCGCCTTGGTAATATGTATGTCTGTTTTGAAGTTGCCCAGTAGAAAAAATGTCGCATAGATTTTTGCAACATTCGTGGGCTGAGAACGAATTTCTTCTCTATATATGCGTATGTGTCCGTTAATAGGCCACAAATAATTGCACAGGGTGAGATCCAGTTTAGTTAGGATGTAGATCCACTGGATTTTCAAATACCTGGGTATCACTTAGTGCCATTATTATTTGCACATAGTGGTCTCGCTCCAGTTATTCACCTTATCTGATTCGATCTTAAATATATCGGAGCAATTTCTAGGCAGTGAAATTGTTGTTGCCGGCGATTTTAATGTGCACAACGCCACTTGGTTAAGCCACTCGGGTCTTCCAACACAGGAGGGTTGTTATGTTGAGCTGTTTGCAGAGTACCTTCTAAAAAAATTAGCATTAAACCCAAGGACCACTCATGGTTTAATGAGACTTGCAGTTAGGTCGAAAGAGGAAGCCTTTCAAAATTGGCGTTCTAACAAGAATGCTGACACAGAAAAACTTCGCATACAGGCTAGGAATCGCTGTAATGCCGTGATCTCGCGCGAAAACTTTCTTCACGAACAAAACGCGCGCAAAAAGGTCCTACTCTACCATAGAGGTAGTAAAAATTTCTGGTCATTCGTAAAAAGCGTGAAGAATCAGACGACATCCTCTACTCTAACTCTTATTGTGAATGGCCAGATCTTCACTGGATCGGTTGATAAAGCTAATCTCTTGGCAGAATTATTTGCAAATAATTCAACGCTCCCAGAAAGTAATCAACCACTACCCGTCGTCGATTTTGTTTCTTCTGCAATGCCGGAAATTCATTTTCGAACTCGGGCAGTTAAAAAGGTCTTAGCAAACCTCAACATTAACAAAGCCTCTGGGCCAGATGGCATTTCTGCCCATGTGTTGAATAAGTGCGCGTCAACGCTGTCTTGTCCGTTGCGTAACCTTTTCAACATCTCCAACTCGACAGGAGTTTTTCCATCTTGTTGGAAGGTTGTTAATGTCCAGCCAGTCCCGAAAAAGGGTGAGGCCACGAACCTAGCCAATTACCGACCCTTTGCAATATGCTCTGCACTCTCCAAGGTAGTGAAGAGCGTAATTAATTTCCACCTTGCGAATTATCTTGTGCACAACGAATTGCTCAGTGACCGCCAATATGGTTTCCGTAGGGCCAGAACCACATGTGACTTGATGGCGGACCTCTCCAAAAAGTGGAATAATTGTATTCACCTTTTCGGGGAGAGTAAGGCTGTTGCTCGCGATATTTCTAAGACTTTTGATCGAGGCATAAAGCTCTCTTTTCAAAACTAATTGCATTTGGTATTGAATATTTTACTCGATGGATATCGAGTTTTCTCCAGGGTCATTCTATACGAGCTTCAGAACAACATTCCATCAATTCTGGTTCCGTCCTATCCCCGTCCCTATTTCTGATATTTATCAATGACCTTCTGTCATTGACCCAGAACCCAATTCATACCTTTGCAGATGACAGTAACATTTGTCATTCATACTCGTTCAACAAGCGCCCAAACTCTTCGGAGATTGAGAGTAAGAGACGCACTATGAATGACACGCTCAATAATGACCTTAATTCAATCTCCGAGTGGGGTGTTGCAAATAGAGTAAATTTTAATGCCAACAAGACCCAATGTTGTCTGTTATCTCACAAAAGAATGGATTCACCCATCTCACCCCTTCCTCCCCTCAATATGGGTGCTGTGGATATAGCGAAGTCAGCTGCTCTTGACGTTCTGGCCATATCAATTCAATGCGATCTCCGTTGGAATGATCACATATTTAATGTGTCGAAAGAAGCATCCCGCTGACCTACACACTGTCTACACTACCTATATACGGCCTAAAATGGAATTCGCACATTTGGGCAGGAGCTTCAAAATCCTCCTTGGAGTTCCTGGACCGAATTCAACAACATGCGTTATATTTGATAGCGGATGAAAATATCTCATCGTCTATTGGTTCTCTTCAGCACCGAAGGACCGTTGGGTGTGTAAGCCTGTTTTATAGGTATTACAACAGTAAGTGTGCGAGTGAAATACATGGCAAAATTGTACTGTATTTTTCTGAGATTTTTTATTCAAGTGGCGCGGTGTGTATATATACGTACTTGATTATAGTACACATAATGAACATACCTCTAGACAACACGTTTGTAGTTATCAGTACTTTTTCTAAGCCTGCTCTAAATCGATCAAGAACGGCGAGTCTTTGTTCCACAGTTAAGTCTCCAGAAAGTACAGCTACAGAATGACCATCAGAAGACATTTTTCCAGCCAACCACCCAGCAGCTTTGCGTGTCTACAGCAAAAAAATAATGTATTAAAAATAAATAAAAATGTCTTGAAAAAAAACATATGGGAAAAAACAGATTTTTTTTAGAATTTGGGGTACACAAAAAAAACATTTTTTTTAATGGCAAAAGAGTATTTTTTTAGAATTGGGGTACAAAAAAATGTATATATTTTTTTTAATGGCACATTGATTTCGTTTGCATGTGAATTCCATTCGCGTGAATCGCGGGCGCAAAAGTTATGGCGGTTAGAGATGGAAATTTAAAAAAAAAATTAATATCACGGTTTTCACTTAATTTTGGAAAAAATTGTACATATTTATAAAGCGGATGGAAAGTTACCAATATAAGCTAAAATATATAATTAATTTCTAATTCTTGCTGATTCACACTAAAAAAAAAAGTTTTTTTTTTAACAATAACTTTTTTAACAATAACTGTTTTAAGGGAACATACTATTTGATTTATTTTAAATTATATATTAATAAGTAAGTTAAGGCAATTTAAACTGAAACAATTCCATTTCATAGAGATAAAATTTTATATACTGATGCTTTTTGAGATTATGACAATTTAGGTAGGTGCATAAAATCTAGTGTCGCGATTTCAACATATAAGGACATAAGATAGAATTTTTTCATTGCAATAAATTATTTGAATCATAACCATTCTACGTAGATGATTAAAAACATTATTTGCTACCAAAAATTGCAAAATAACATATGAAAATGTTGCATAATTTTCAAAAATTCCATACAATTTGTGCATTTCAATATTTTTATATGCGTCTCTGATTTTGTGATGGAAATTAATTAAAAAATAAGTTCAGACTTTTTTAAATAAAAATAGATATGCACCACGCGAAAACCTCTTGTTTTGAACAAATTTATTTAATGGTTTCAATTTTGCACCACCATATATCAATCTATGAAATAATCCTACACCAATTACACATATACTAAACAACAAATCCCTCAAGTGAATCGAACGACTGTTTCTTAGCAAGTATGATCCTAAAATGAAGATATACAGACCCAAGTTTTTGATATGAGCCAGTTGATCGGAGCTATGCAGCAACAGTTTCAGATAATGGCTCAAGAAAATTCCAACAAATTATATCAACAATTTCTGCAAAATTCAAAACAACTTCATGAAAATTTCAAACAATTTTAATAAAATTCCTACAAAATTGAACAGAAATTTCAAGAAAATTCCAGCAATGTTGAACAGAAACTTAATGAAAATTCCAATCAGCTCATAGCAGATCTTTTAGAGAATTCCAACCACCATCAAGTAAAAATGGAGCAACAGATGCAGGAACATTCTAAGCAGCTTCCGGAAATTTCTATACACCCCATCGTAAAGTAAACGAACTTGAGGCACATATAAATTACATGGCAGCCAATATTGATAAGAAATATCAAAAGTTGTAAAATTGTTTTGACAAATAGCTACACAAAATACAAGAAGATTTCAGTTTACTACAGCTAAGTGGACCTTCACTTCATGTCGCCAGTAGTACGAGGCTAAAATCACCGATTTACGATGGAACCACAGCGTTCAATATTTTCAAGCTGCAATTTGACACCACGACTGTAAGTAATCGATTTAACAATGAGGACAGAGTAGCCGCTCTTATCGTGGCGCTAAAACGAGGTGCAGCCGAAGTATTGCAGATTGTTACAGAAAGTGATAGAAACAGTTATTTTGCGGTTATGGCTGCATTGCAACGCAAATTCAATTGAAGGGCAGAATGCAACGAAATGGCGAAACATTGCAGGCGTATACAACGGACGTCGAATGGCCAGCGCATTTGGCATATGCAAATTAGGGTGACACTTATTTTTTAACACCCATGTCTCACCCCCTAGGATTGTTTATTAGGACTCAAAAATAATTTGAACAACGAGAACACGTGTCGCACTTACATTGAAAATTGTCCTAGGAGGTGCATTGTACTAGAAGTCGAAATTTAAAACTCGAAATATTTCGAATATGCAACCTTGTAGAACTTTTTGCGAAAAAAAATTATATGTAATCGGATTTTCGATATTTCTATAAATTTCCGTGTTATCGATTGTTTTATACAGCAGTAAACACATATAAATCAGAAGATATTTTATAAAAATATAAAAACAAAATATTGCCACAAAATTTGTATACCAATTGAATAGAAACTAAATAAAATTTTTAAAGAATGGCATATTAAAAATATTTTTTTTGGTTTATATGCTAATTGATGATACATCATATATGATAACGTTGGATACGGGAGCTTCAGACTCAATAGTAAGAAGTAACCTGATTACAGAAGAAGTATACCCGCTTTTCGGAATAATATTGCAAACAGCTACAGGTGAAGTGGCACCAATAACAAAGAAATCACTATTGCCACAACGACAGTTCAAAATGATTTTATAGCTGCGGAAAAAGTGGATGAAATAATACTTGGCATAATAAGGAAATGTTTCACATTGGATTTAACAAGAAAATACGGAGATTCAACTAATCATAGATTGTGACCAGAACCCAAAACTTAAACAAGTTATAAGTGGGTTATTGAAGCGAATGCTGAGAAAATGAGCAGAAGTAATAAGTTGTTGGAAGAACACTTGTTGAAGCGTCAAAGACAAAATTCTACCCATAAGAGTTCTCAATTTAGAAAATTCGTCAAACTTAATCAAAAATGGAACAGTGATAGGCCAGTGTCAAGAGGTATCAGCAATTTTAAATTGCGGGGAAAATCCATCAACGGACTATGCCACACAGCAAATAGACCAGAAATCTACTCAAAATTTTATAAATAAGTGGACGAAAGATTTGACTGCCATATAAAAGTGTAAGTTAATTAATAAATACAATAAATCGGTATGTATTCGCTGAAAAGAACCAAAAGGATGGCAGAACTGCCATTGTAAAACATCGAATAGACACTGGTGATTCTAACCCAATTTGTCAAGCACCAAGAAGAGTACCACTTGCACAAATACTACCTGGCAGGGTATCATTTATCTTTGCGCTCAAACGCTACAAAGCGAACACCAACAAAAAAAGATAATACCAACAATAACGAATTACTATGCATATACCGGACCGGAACTGTTTCATTTTTATAGAACTAGAACTGGAATAGTTATTTTATTTTTTAATAGAACCGGAACTCGAACAGAAAACCAAAACCGGAACTATTACTAAATAATTAGATCAGAAATTAATATACCAAAAAAATAATAATCGGACACGAAATATTTTTGATACTCTGGATTGGTTCAATTTTTTTTATGGATTGCTTATTAATAATAAGCCCACCCATATTGTTTTCATATAGATGTGCACAAATGACCACTCAACAAAAGAATGTTCTTTATATAGAAATTAACGTGGAAAATTATAGTTTAAAAAAAATTAAAAATACTTTTCATTTAGTAAAATGTCCTTAAACATTTTAATTGCTTATAATAGTAACATGATAATTAAAAATATATTAAATTTGTACAGGGCAATAAAGAAAATTCTATTACCTTCAAAATGAGACCAAACTTGACGCTATATGGCGCACAGATGCAAAAAGGTCCATGCGTCATATTTTTATTTTTGAAACACCCTGTATTTTAACCTATTGACAAAAAAAAAATATATGGGTGAACTTATTTTCAATCAGCAATCCATAAAAAAATTGAAGCAAATCCAAAGTGCAACTGAATATTTTTGACGAAATCCGACCGATTTGAAAAAGAATGCCTCATATATATGCATTTTTTATATCAAAATTTGTTTGTTAGTTTAAAATATACATGTAGGAATGAGACCCACGATGTTTGAATACAAACACAAATTATTTTCTATCATGTATCTTTTCTTTATATGGAAATAATTTCAATTATCTTTCGAGTTCTTTTTTTAATCGTTATTCAAAGTTTATTTAGAATGAATTTGATTTCAGAAATATTTTTTTTTGATTAAATTTATTTCAATCATTTTTTTTTAATTTCTAATAACGAATATATGTTTGAAAATGGATTGTATTTAAATAATGCCCTTATCTGCTGTTTAGTGTTCTTTGATATATATTTTTAAAGCAAGTGATCTAAAGTAAACAAATAAATTTGAAGAATCAAAATTTAATATTTTGCCAAAAGGGGCATTCCATTGTGACGGGCGTTACATTCGTACGATCAAAAACCTTCTCATTTGATAAATAAAAAAGGATAGATATATTTTTAAAATGCAGTTGATAGATCTTATTGTCCTCTATGCATGTATAAAAAAATTTTTGCAATAGATCCTATATCTTTCTACAAATTTGAAGTTAAATGCTGTGACGGGCGTTACACGTAATTTTTCAAAAAACAGAGTTTAAGGACTGCGTCGAATAAAATTGTCCGCTACAAAAATGAAAAAATCTAGAAATCTAGTAATCGAATTTTTATAGAATAAAATATTTTATTTTGCAAATTATTTTTAGATTTCAAAAAAAAAAATATAAAAAACCAGAAATTAATATTTTTTAATAAAAAGTTTTAATTTTTCCGGAACCCCTTCCATTAATGTTGTAATGTCCGACAACCTCACAGCTGCTGAAGACCACTTTTTTTTAAAGTCTTGAAGGTCTTTGGACACTTTTTTTTGTTGTCGTCATCTCCCTTTTTACTAAAGCCCAGTATCTCTCAATCGGCCTGAGTTCTGGACAGTTTGGTGGATTGGCTTCTCTAGGCACCAAAATCACTGCATTTTGTTGGATCCACTCTAAGGCCGTTTTGCTGTAGTGCCATGAAGCGAGGTCAGGCCAAAAAAATGTGGACACTTCATGTTGGCGTAAAAATAGAAGCAATCTCTTTTGCAAGCATTCCTTCACATATATTTCGCTATTAATTGTACCCGATGTCACGAATGAGCTGCTCCTTTTTCCACAACTGCAAATTGCCTGCCAACCAAGGAATTTCTTTGGGAATTTTGGAATTTTTTTTGATTTGAATTTTTCAATCTCATTTCCTCGAGAATCGGCTGTATAAAATTCCTGCCCAGGTAGCTGAGAAAAGTCCGCTAAAACATAAGTTTCGTCGTCCATTATGCAGCAATCGAATTTTAAAAAAAAAAATCTTGGTTCAGCTTTTTAGCTCGTTGTTTTGCGGTTTCATTCTTGACGGCATTTCTATCCGGAACTTTTTGGACCTTGTACGTCTTCAGCCCAGCTTCTTTCTTAGTCCTGCGCACGAAAGATTCTGAGCAATCCGCCTTTCTCGTCAATTTCCTTCCGGATTTCTTGGATCTTTCTTTAAAAAATTCACACCCTTCTTCGACTTTTCACGATCATGTGGGCCTTTTTTTTTACCAGAACCTTTCTTCCGATCAATACTCAGGTCTTCCTTAAAGCGGTTGATAACGCGAGAAATGGTCTTAGGGTTAGCCCCTACCTCCTTGGCAATTTTTTTAAAAGACCAACTAGGTTGTTTTTAAAAAATTTTAATTATATTTTCTCGCACTTTTTTCAATTTTCTTTCGGATTTAAAACAACAGTGTTTCATATAAGTGTTTCATATAATGCCTCAATTTTCTACTATAAAAGATTTAAAAATAATATTTGACTTTAATTGAAGAAAAGAAAATATTTATTTAAAATATGATGCCTTCAAAATACCATCTTGAAATTTTGTATGAACATTTATAATAAACTGACGAAAACTTTTTTAAGGACATCAATTTGGAAGTGCAAGGATAATAACCACGGGCCAGATGTTCTCGTTTAGAAGTTACAACTTAATTTTTCTGAAAGCTTGTTCTATTAGCTTTAAAACTATCATTTCTAGTTCAAGAGATATTTAAATATGAACAACCATACAAAAGTGATTTTTGGCCTTTTTTTCCAACTTTGAGCCACTGTATCAACATTTAGTTTGATACACGAATTAAAAATTGTAGTCACACGTTCTTCAACCGATTTTGAAACGAATTATAGCATATATCGTTTTTACCGGGAATAAATGATTAGGGGGGTTAATATAATAAATTGTCGCCCGTTCGTGCTTAATGGCTTGTTGTGAATTAGTTCACACATTTTTCTTTTCTTTATGGTTCTTCACTATTCATTCAGTTTTGGATGTTGCTGTACATATGTTGAGCGTATCATGTTTTTAGCATGTTGTACTCATATTGTACTGCAACATGTTCATAGCATTGTACCAACGCAATGATAATATATACAATGATAATAATAATTTGGCAAAGCCCTAAAGCACTGTTAACAGAGGCTTGCAATATAATTTCATTGCATGATTAGGGTGCCATGTTAAAATATGTAAAGCAGCGATTGCCAACAATTTCGCAATAGGTGTCAGCCAAAAACTGTAAATCGGACTTTCTTCAAAAGTCACGTACACCAAAATTGGGTGAAAGTGAAAACTCACTAGAACATAGTGAAAATTGAATTTAAGAAAAGCTTGCAACGAAGGTATTATTAATACCTTTCGGTGCAATTTAAAAGAGTGTAGTTTAATCAACCTCAAGTGGAGGTAATAAAGTGATTAAAGTGTTTTTCAATTTTAAAATTAAAAAGTGTTTTTAATTAAATAATATCTCGAATCTCTAAAATAATCAACTCTAAATTTACAACATTTTGGCGCAGCCGGTACCAACCTCTCAAGGACCGAGAGTGGAAAGAAGGGCGAAGGAAGGTGAACGAGAACGTCACCAAAATGGTAAGTGGTTAAAATTTTAATTATTTGGTTTTTAATTTAAAAAAAAAGGAGGAACTTTGAGAAACTAGATTTAATTATATTTTTTTTAAACATTCTAAATGATTTAAAAATATAAAAAAATAAATATATAAAAGAAAATACACACTGCGAATCAGAACTCCGGACCCTCTAGTGTATAATAAAATAATTCATACTATTAGTATGCAAATTATAATTTTTCATTAAATATAAAACGATAACACTATAAAATCAAAAAAATATTTATATTCAAAACGAATCACTTTTTTGCAGCACTGATAGCTGTTGATAAAGGGAATTAATAATTATTTCAAATTAAAATGGAAAATAAAATCAATATATTTTCCGAATGTGTTATCAGAAATAACATTTGGAAATATTCAAGAAATTTTAATATTTTATAATATTCTAAATAATAAATTTATACTTGTCATTTCTCTTCAACGTCTTCTGTACTATTAAAATAATTAAATCATAACAGCGTTTACATAAATTGTAATTTAAACTTATTTTTATTAAAAATCAACATTTTACAAATTTCTGAAATTTCATATTATTTCCTATTTATATTATTACCTAATTATTTGTTGGCATCGTCAAAGACTTAATTATTTTATTTTTCAAATACTTGTTACTTTTTCATATACGATTGAACTTTGCTTGTCAAACAGTTCAACTCGTTCTAATTAATACGGAATTTTCTTTGAGATTGAATAAATTGCATGACAAAATATGTTGAATAAAAATTATTAATTCAATTTTAGATATTTTGAGTAAAAATAAATATTCATTTAATGTAGGGAAAAAGGGTACTAAGATAAAATAAAATATAATAAAAGTTTGACAATAAATAAATGAAATAACACTGAGATTCTACGGACTACGGACCCTCCAGTGTATAATAAATAGAAACTAAATGATTTGATTAAATTAAAATTAAAATCAAGTAATATAGAGGAAAATGACTATGATTTACATTTTTTTGTTTGATTTCGAAAATAAAGTAAATTTATTTTAAAAAATCATTTTATGTTAATTTTTTTTTACAATCTTGAGTAACCCTATATAAACATAATATTTTTTTTTCGATAATTCAGGGAATATAATTTGGAAAAATAACATTATTTTGTTTTACCAATATAATTGAAAACCGATTTGAAAAAAAAAAAATACTTCGGAATTTAAATTTAAAAAAAAAGGAAATTTAGTTAATAGTTATACTTCATGTAACATTTTTGTTTCATTGGAATTTTCAATTACAACTTGATGTAATTTATTTTTTTTTAAACTGATTGAAAATGAATTAAATGCGTATGTTCAAAAGCAATCTAGCGAATTGGACAGATTTGTTGAAAAATTATGATCGCAATTTCTACCAACAATATTAAATAAAGATAGTACAGCATTATTAAAAGATAATATATCTAGAATTCTGCATTTATCTAAATTAGAGGAGGCAGATAAAATAGTAGAAGAGTTATTAAATTTCCAGAATTTAAAAATTAAATCAGTTTTAGCAGAAAATGGTGAATTATAAAGATTAGTTGACGTGTTGAGAAAACGTTTAAACGATTATTGTTTAAAACGTACAGCAGAGTTAAAAGAAACAGCTAAAATAGAAGAGGAAAAAATAAAATTAAGAAATTTATTGAATGAAAAGAATATTTCTGAGAATCAATAAATAATTCTGTCAGACGCCAGGAAAGGGAGGAGTACGCGACGTTGGAGGAAGCGAACAACAAAATACAGGAGTTGAACGCACGTATTAGATAATTAAAAGAAGAGGATAAGACAGCGCACGAAACATCCTTATACCACAAGGTTAATAAAGAGTGAGGACATCACAACACATTCGTTAAAAATGCAGTGCCATATTTTGCAGGCGCAGACTCATCATCGCGGAGAACGGATCTTCACCGTTTTAATGAAGAATATGAAGTGGTGAGGGCAGAACTAAAGCCTAAACAAATGACGAAGTTTATTAAAGGCGTTAGGGTTCGTTTACAGGGAGATGAATTTGACTTAGTAAGTTCAAAGGAGTTTGAGACAATAGATGATGGTAATGGGAATTTTGCAAACAGGCCCGCAAAATACTGCACTTGGTACAGAAAGGACGGACATGTTATTATGAGTTATTATGCCAAACAGTCAATTCCACTAAACTGGGGACCCTTAGCAGATAGTGTAGTAAGGCAAGTAGTTGTAGAAGTTCCAAAGAGGACACTACAACAAAATAAAACGCAGAAAATGAAGAACAAAAAGTGAAAATACATATTATGAAGATAGAAATCTTCCAACAAAAACATATAATGAACTAAATGATAATAAAAGACAACATGACGCGAAAAATGAACAGAATATAGGAATTAATGAAATTAAAAATAAACAAATTGTAAATAAAGCAAATAAAGTAAAAGGAGTAAAACCAATTAAATCAGAAATCAAAATAAAGAATAATAAAATCAAAAGTAAATCGAATAAAAAGAAAGTTGTGATTAAGGGCCCGGAATATTTGGGAATTGTAAATCAAACGTCTGACAAGACTGTAGATACATTCCGTACAGCGGCAAGTATAATTTGCAATGCAGTAATTTCAATATGTCTTTTTATTATTAGCGCTATGTGCGTTTTATCATCAGAAATGTAAAATAAATTCACGATTTGTAAAATTGTCTTCAATTGCTAATAATCTCAAGAGTAAATATATGTCTAGGAAAATAAAATTAGCTTCACAATTAGGCATACATCGTAAAATATTTAACCGTAATGCATGGTTTCCATACTATCTTTCGCTATCACTCGTCATCACCATTTCGCTAAACAGAGATAAAATACAAATCATTTCAAACCAGAAATATATATGTTAGAAAAAAACGAGTACGTACAACAACTTTTTATAGCAAGCGATATCCCCTGATGATATTGAGGGATAACGAGTGATAGCGAGTGATAGCGAGTGATAGCAAGTGATAGCAAAAGTTCAAATGTTTCAACTTTTCCTATAAAGCGATATTACTTTATATCATAATGGTGGGTGAAGATGGAGTAGTGTCGGTGAATGTTTGTTTTGAACTTGCCAATATCAACCAGTTGGGAAGGTTAGATCACATGGGAAATTTTAAAGTAGGTGTAATTATGATAGTTAGGATTATCAAAATTATAGTCGGTCTAAGCCGACTATAAATACCCTACACATATGTGTGGTTACCATTCAAAGTGATATATAGGTCACCAGGGTATACGAATCCTGAAAATAACTACAAACATTCAATCGCTGAAGAATTTCCATTCATTTGATACCCATATTTACAAAAGGGTAGGTGTACCGAATTTCGATTTTTTTTTTTGTGAACCACAAGTCTTTTCGCCGGAAAACATTATTATCATGTATATGAGCATGATGTCAATATATATTTGACCAAAAAAGTTTACCTAAGCACGTATACATAAAAATTGATCTTTATATGTACATTTTATATGAGGTATTTGAACATAAGTGGTCGGATCATAGGTCACAATGGACCGATCTCGCCAATTTTTTCGCACATAAAGCGTAGGTATATTAGTAATCTAAGTTTCATTTATCTAGCTCTTCAATTTTAAAAGTAGTAGGTACGGACAGATGGACATCGGTAAATCGACTCAGGAGGTCATGCTGATCAAGAATATATATACTTTTCCATACCGGAGATGCTTCCTTCTGGGTGTTACAAACGGCGTACCAAACTGAATATACCCTTTCACTCTTAGTGTAGAGTATAAAAATGTCGGGAAAAACGGACGCAGGGAGATTGTTCCACAAACGTGTCGTGCGACTGAAGAACGAATTCTCTATTTAATGCGTGGTTCTGTTGAGAGTCGAGTGGACTACGAAGGGGTAGGCTTGGTTTGATGCCCGAGTAGAACGAGAAAACACACGACCTGGTGGAATCGCTCGAACACTTACCGTTGTAATACCTATAAATCAGGCTTACACACCCAACGGTCCTTCGGTAATCAAGAGAACCAATAGACGATGAGATGTTTTCATCCCCTATTAAATATATCGCACGTTGTTGAATTTGGTCCAGGGACTCCAAGGATTATTTTGAAGCTCCTGCACAAATGTGCGAATGGAATTCCATTTTAGGCCGTATATAAGTAGTGTAGACAGTGCGTAGGTCGGCAGGAGTGAAGTATGTTTTACACCGTTTTAAAAAATCGAGGCACTTGGCCGCTTCTTTCGACACATTAAATATGTAATCATTCCAACGGAGATCACATTGAATAGATATGCCCAGAACGTCAATAGCAGCTGACTGCGCAATATCCACAGCACCCATATTGAGGGGTGGGAAGGGTGAATCTATTCTTTTGTGGGATAACAGACAACATTGGGTCTTGCTGGCATCAAAATCTACTCTATTTGCAACACCCCACTCGGAGATTGATATAAGGTCATTATTGAGCGTGTCATTCATAGTGCGTCTTTTACTCTCAAACTCCAAATAGTTTGGGTGCTTGTTGAACGAGTATGAATGACAAATGTTACTGTCATCTGCAAAGGAATGAATTGGGTTCTGGGTCAATGACAGAAGGTCATTGATAAATGCCAGAAAGGGACGGGGATAGGAACCCTGCGGAACTCCTGAATTGATGGAATGCTGTTCTGAAAAAACACCATCCATCGCAACTCGTATAGAACGACCCTGGAGAAAACTCGATATCCATCGAGTAAAAGATTCACCGACACCAAATGCAATAAGTTTTAAAACGAGGGCAGAGCATAATTGGCAGGGTTCGTAGCCTCGCCCTTTTTCGGGACTGGCTGGACATTGGCAACCTTCCAACAAGATGGAAAAACTCCTGTCGTGTAGGAGATGTTGAAAAGGTTACGCAACGGACAAGCCAGCGTTGACGCGCACTTCTTCAACACATGGGCAGATATGCCATCTGGCTCAGAGGCTTTGTAAATGTTGAGGTTTGCTAAAACCTGTTTAACTGCCCGAGTTCGAAAATGAAGAAGAAAAAAATCGACATCGGACAGTGGTTGATTACTATCTGGGAGCGTTGAATTATTTGCAAATAATTCAAGAGATTAGCTTTATCAAATGGGTCAGTGAGGGTATGGCCATTCATAATAAGAGTTGGAGTAGACGATGTCGAATGATATGAATGAACAGACATTTTTACTAGAGTAGGACCTTTTTGCGCGCGTTTTGTTCGTGAAGAAACATTTCGCGCGAGATCACGGTATTAGCCTGTATGCGAAATCTTTCTGTGTCAGCATTCTTGTTAGAATTCTGAAAGGCTACCTCTTGCGACCTGACTGCAATCCTGCACATATGGACATATCCAACGCAACAGCAGCGGCTGCTTAGTTTTTTCAATGCTTTTTGAATGAATTTTGAACGTCAGTTTGTTATAAAAACTATACTATATTGTATTCACTCTTTTATAGCAAATAATACCGAGTGATATCGATTTGGGGATAACGAAAAATAACATGGAAACCATACATCATGGAGAGTGTTTCAAGATATCCGATACGAGTGATGTGTTCATTGAAGTACCTTGCAAGGCAGCAACGAATGGAAAACTTACTCTGTTAGTGGATTCTGGAGCTGAGGACAGCCTGATTAAAGAAAATAGGGTGGAACATTTGCCGAATTTTAATAAAAATATTCAGAAAGATCTGTGTGTTGCTCACAAACATAGAAAACCTGAATGTAACGCAACACGTTGTGTCAATTGAGTAAGGGGTACCAGCAGATGGAATAGTCGTGCGTGATAATATCTGAAACAGATCTATAATAAATGCGTTAAATAAAAAAATTACATTTTTTGATGAAGACAAAAATCACATTGTTAAATTTCCATTAAAATCATTGCAAGATATAGAAAATATTAATTTTAATCAGCAAATCAGGGTACAGCCCAGAACGGCCATGGTTGTATCACTGCCGCTAAAAACAAGAATTCCTATAGTTTTGCTACACAAACATGAAATTAAGTCAGGAGTATATTTGGGAGAGAGTTTAACAAATGTTAGAAGAAATAGAGAATATGCATCAATTTTAAATGCCACCGATAAGGGGTGACCTTTGATAGCAATTTCAAGACACAATTTTCAAATTTAAAGAAGCAACGAAGGCGAGTACTACAATAAATACAATAAACTCGGTTAATATAAAAAATAGAATTGATAGATTATTAGGGAATGTAAAGATCGATGAATCATTGAATAAAGAAAAAGTTGCATCTTTGTAAAATATTTGCTTGTCATATCAAGACGTTTTTCATTTGGAAGGGAATGAATTAACATTCACTCCGATATTAAAACATGAAATATCCACACAGTGGAATCAGCCACCAATAAATCAGAAGCAGTATAAACTTCCCCATACGAATCGAGATGAGATTAATAGACAAGTATCAAAGATTTTAGACGATGGAATTATTTCACCAAGCATGTCGCCTTGGAATACCCCATTATACTTGTACCTAAAAAGAGCGATAATGATGGCAATATGAAATGGAGACTGGTTATAGATTTCCGAATATTAAATGACGTCACCATCAAACAGGTGTTTCCTATACCACGAATAGATGAGATTTTAGACCAACTAGGTCATAGTCGGTATTTTTCAACACTAGATTTAGCAACTGGTTACCATCAGGTTCTAGTTGAAGATAGTGACAAAGAAAAAACTGCTTTCAGTACAGAGTTGGTCATTTCGAATTTGACAGAATGCCATTCGGTTTAACGGCCACTTTTCAAAGAATAATGAATCACATACGTTTATTTGGATGACATAGTGGTATATGGAATTAATTTAGCAGAACACGAGCACAGGCTATGCAAGGTTTTGCAAAAACTGAGAGAACATAAGTTGAAATTAAATACAGGGAAATGTCAGTTTTTACGACGCGAGGTTATATATTTAGGTCATAAGTGTTCTTAGTTAGGTGCACTACCAGACCCAGCCAAAGTAGAGTGTGTAAAAAATATTCCAGTTCCGAATAATAGGAAGCATTTTTAGGCTTAATTAATTATTACCGGAAATTTGTAGGAGGTATGGCGAAGTTGTCATTATCGATAAACTGTTTGCTAAAAAAGGACGCTAAGTTCATATGGAATGACAATTGTAAAAATTAGTTTTTAAAACTAAAAAAAGTAATTATGCCACCACCCATACTAGCGTATCCGGATTTTAACGAACCCTTTTTGCTCACGACAGACGCCAGTAACGAAGCAATTGGCGCGGTTCTGTCGCAAGGAGAAGCTGGAAGCGACCGTCCGATCGCGTTTGCTAGTAGGACTCTTGACGATGCGGAAACACGCTATTTTACTAAAGAGAAAGAATTTTTGGCAATTGTATGGGCAAGAAAAATGTTAGGGCACATCTTTTGGGAAGACCATTTAAAATTTATATAGATCATCAGCCCCTAAAAGGTATTGCAAACTTAAAAGATCAGACGTCACGCCTCGCGCGTTTCCGACACAAAATATCGGAATATGAAAAGTGCTAATTTTGCCGAACAGTGTTATTAGACGAAAGTGACGTAATTTTTAACAATTGTGAATTTGCTAAAAGTCAAAAAGCATGTAATTCGTTATTATTGACGTCAGTGTTTTATGAATTAAATTTTAGATTTACTTTTTCACGAAATGTGTATAAAAACATTGAGACTTTTGAATAAACTATTAAAAATTGATCTATAGCGTTTTTTGTAATCCCGAAAATCCCGAGATTTAACGATGATCCAGGGATGAGTTTTTCGGGACTGGTTTGATTCAAATCCCGGGATCCCGGGATTGACATCCCTAATATATACATATTTAAAGAGACAAAAAAATAAAAAGGTACTAAATATTAAATTTTTAAAGAGAAAAAAAAGAAAAGAAAAAAATAAAAGAAAAAAAAACAGGCATTAAATATTAAAATTTTAAAGAATAACAAAATCAAAAAAATAAGAAGAAATAAAAAAAAAAACAATATAAAAAAAGGGAATTAAATTAAAAAAAAGAAGGGATAAAAATGTTAATTAAAAAAAATAGAAGAAAAAAAGAAAAGAAAAAAAAGAAGGAAAAAAATTTAAGATATAAAAAATATATGAAAAAAAGGGAATTAAAAAAAAGGGAATAAAAAAATTAAGGGTACAAATATTAATTTTATTTTAACTTTTTTTAATTTATTTAAACTTTCAAAAGAGATATATAAATTTGTATTTGAAATTAAAATCATTTTTAAACTAAATTTATACAGTTTAAAAAAAATATAATAAATTCAACAATTCTTGAGAAAATCTAAAATAATATATATGTACATATATACAATATATTCAATGAAAAATATATTCTATGAACGTATGTATATATTAATAAAAAAAATGTATTGAATATTTTTTTTTTTTGCGCATTGAAGGGGGATTGAGTCCTCCGAATTAGTCCCTCCGCATATAAGACGACGATCTTAGCCATTGGTCTAAGGACATAATACACTGAACTCTACACTTACACTCTGAAAAAGGAATGTTTATAAAATACTTGCGGGAAACTATCGGTTACTTCTGGTAAATACATATTAGGTGGCAGAAATACTTATTGTTGGTCGTAAATTATAATGGCTTATTGCAAACAATTACATAATTCTAGTGTTTGAACAAAACAATATCTAATTTCTTAAAAACATTTAAAATGTTTACCAAAAACACTCTATGAAAGTCACTTCAATTATTAGTCCCAAACACTCATTTGTTACCAATAAATAATGAAAATGTTTAAGATAAGTAATAAATACATGATATTTCTTTGTGGCAAACACTAAGTGTTTCCCAGAACGCAATCTATTTTAAAAGTGTTTGTCCTAAATACTAATAGCTTCTCGGAAAAAATGCTACATTGAAAGTGTTCGCGCCAAAAATCGTACAACTTTTGATAAAAGATGCATCATTTGAACAATTGAACTTATCCGTGTCATGCAACACTTGCACGAATAAACGTGGATAAGTTTCTTTTGTCGAATAAGAAGCAAAATTTTCTTATTGTGCGAAATCTGAAGCTAATTATTATCATCTATAGACACTGCCATCAATTCATCATAATCGGTCCAAAACAGATGACTGCAGAAACACTGCCGCAATTCTGTGAACCCAGTCAGTTTAGATGAATTTTTAAGACGCATCCAATGTATGAGACACCTGGTCCCAGTCATAATGCATCGATGTGTTGTAGTGTTTCTTTAGTGTCCATCAATATCAGTCGAAATAAAAGACTTGTCGAATAATCTACCCTGGAATTCCGCATTATTCGTGTTTACAGGGAACGATATTTATTTTTGTGTGTACAAACAACATTTAATTTCAATGTTATTGCATACATAAACAACTATACTTTACATGACACTAAGTTTAGATAAACTAGTACCACACTAAATAGTAATAACTCAAATAATGTACCATACCATACTTTATTTCAAGTAATTTAAATATCTTAAAATCAATCTTTTAACACACATTAAGTTTACATAAGATAGTACCACATCACACATTTGGAATAGTTTAAAAACGAAATGAAATTATTGTTTGTAAAATTTTCATGTAAATTTACAATATCCGAGTGCACAAAAACTGTTATTTAGAATGGCTAAAACTCTACAGCGCTAGATACTGACGCTGAAGATGCATAGATGATTGTTGGGGTCTTGGGACTTTAATGGGGACATGTGGAAGGAGCTCTTGGTGTTATCAACAAGAAGAAATAGTGAAGCAGAGGCCCAGCAGATTTAAATAAAGGAAATAAAAACGAAGAAATGAAGCAGAGTAGCAGCATATTGAAACACGTAACAGGATATACTAAGCGCAAACTTGTTGTTATACCAACTACCAACCTACATAACGCGACATGAACACAAAGATATTTAAAAATTTTGACAAGTTCGCAGAGAAGAACACTCAGCTCGAACCAATCTTCAACCAAGCCAACGGGACCAAAGCTCTCTTGAACGACTTAAGAGTCCAACGTATGAACCTGACGACGTCCACTGGACACGAACACCGAACACGACGAACACCATTTGAAAATTCCACAAGAATCATCGAAGCCCAACAAATCCATCACACTACATACAACGAAACATTGAAGATGAGGAGAAGAGGAGAAATCTGGTCCAACAGTAGGGCATACAAAAGTCACTCATTTAATTCTTTACACCTCTCTAATCCAAATATAAAATCAATATATTCATTTTAAAATACCAATAAACACACAAAGACTCAATACACAAACAATACACATATTAATAAAATAATTTACATAAGTTTATCCATATACATATATATTAATTATCATACAATTACAAGTATTAAATCGGTTAGATTATCATTATAAGTATTAACAAATATTACACAAGTATAAACAAAATATATTTAAAAAAGTTTCAAGTTATCTTGCACAATTAACAGAGGCTTGCAATATAATTTCATTGCATGATTAGGGTGCTATATTAAAATATGTAAAGCAACGATTGCCAACAATTTCGCAATAGATGTCAGCCAAAAACTGCAAATCGAACTTTCTTCAAAAGTCACGTACACAAAATTGAGTGAAAGTGAAAACTCACAAGAACATAATAAAAATTGAATTTAAGAAAAGCTTGAAACGAAGGTATTGTTTATTATTTTCGTTACAATTTAAAAGAGTGTAGTTTAATCAACTTCAAGTGGAGGTAATAAAGTAATAAAAGTGTTTTTCAATTTTAAAATTAAAAAGTGTTTTTAATTAAATAATATCTCGAATCTCTAAATCATCTGTCTTAAATTCTGTAACCCAAATTCCTTCGTTAAAGGTCACTAAGTTTTGTCTAATTTCTAAAGTGTCGCCTGTCCATGATTCTCCATCCGTCTTACAACGCCCCTATACTCATTTTGGTGTAGTTAAATATAAAATGTCAATATTTAATATATATTATTTTAAACATTTCAGATGTCCTAATCTTCGAAACTAAACCATCTGGAAAAAGATGATTTTTAGCTAATTACTTAAAATTGTGATATTTCACCATACCATACATATGTGTTAAATAAATACGGAATATAGTTAAAATAAATGAAGATGAAGTAATATATCTACATATTTTGGACGTATTAAAAAAAAAAAACAAAATGTAGTTATTTGCAATACAAATGTATTTAAAATTGTATATAAATACAGTAAAATTGTGTAGTTAATTTCATACAAAATAACTATATAAATGCAGTAAAAACGAATACATTTGTGTATGAAAGTAAATCAAATACATATGTATGTATTTTATACATTTTTCTTCTTTTTAATCAAGGATTGAAACCTAAACGAATAACGGTTTCGATTTCGGATTCGGTTTTAGGTTTTTATTACGAAACGGTTTCGGTATACCGGTTCCAAGTTACGGTTTCGATTTTGATATCGGTTTTTTTATAAAATTTCTTTTATTCCATAATTTTCAAATAATTTAACATTGTTTATATTGTGCTAAGTTATGTTCAAATTGTTATATTGGGGTAAAGTGGGAAACGTAATTAAACAATGTTTGTTGTTATTTTAGTGAACATATTGTGTTATATGAATTATTTAATTGATTTCACCAAGAAAAAAATTCAATCGTGACCACAAGTCAATGAAAAGTAACATTTTGACTTTACCTGAGATATGATCTGAATTGCAGAGGAGAGCCGAGAAGCGAACCTTAAATAAAAGCAAGAAGAACACATCGGTAAATGTTCTTAAACTTCATGAAAAGAAGAAGAATTATGTACAATTTTACAAAGAAATTATATTTCAACAATTCAGTGAACTGCAATATCTGCAAATAAATATCTGCCTTTATACTTGAAATGTTCGAACTTGCACTTTATTTTCCGTATTAGTTACTAATTTTTTCTTGTATCACCATTGTTTTTTTGTTACCTTATTATAAGTATCCTTAATATATATGTCCGAAATTTAGGTGTTTTGAAAAAATCATTCAAAAATCAATCAAACTCAGACTTATAAATGGTATTCTATTGAATAGATCCTTTAAAAGAATTTAAAAATTATTCAAATGAACTTTTCAAAACTTGTCCCACTTTATTTTACTAATACAATAAATAAAAAAAGAATATCATTCAAAATTTAATCATTTTTAACAAAAAATGTGCTTGGAGTTGCTGGTGTTTTGTTGTTAATTCGATTTACAGCGACACAAATTATTGAAAAAAAAAAAAAAAGTTTTAGACCAAAGACTGTTATTCGGAAACAATGTTTCTCAAAAAACAACATGTGAAATTTTGTACAACAAAAAAAGTTTATTTTGGGAACTCTAAATTTTATTAAATGACATTTAAACATACCTTGTACTTAAGATCTCCTTTATAAAATAAAATATGTTTTCCTGTTTATTTTTATGCTTTTTTAAAAACCGATTTAAACCGGTATAAAACCGAACCCGTTTATTTCGGTTTTGGATGTCGGTTTATTTCTGATTTTCGTATAACGGTTTCGGTTACGGTTTCGGTTTTACAAATGAAACGGTTTTAAACGGATATCGGTTTCGGTTACGGTTTCAATCCTTGCTTTTAATACAGTATTTTTTTTCGTTGTATATATAATTGCTGGACATGTGCACAGTTTCACCGGTGCACAATGGGCTGAGTGTATGGAAAAGACGTGCATCGACGTTTTTTGTAAGTAACTTTTGAACTAAAAAAAGATTTTGAAAAAAGAAAAATTGTTTTGAAAACTAGACACTTCAGGGAATATATATATTTTAGTTTAAAACTTGTTCCTAGAGTACCCTACATGTAATTGAAAGGCAGAGTTGTCTGATTCATTGATATGAAAAATATATATACAAAAAATAGAAATTTCCACTTTTTCAACAAAATATCATTGTATTATATTAATTTATATAATTCTCTTATTTTTGGCATAATCAGTTACATTTTTGTTCTTTATTTAAGGAATTATTGAACAAAATGTGAAATACGACTAACATTTTCACTGTAAAAAACCTGGAAATAATGTAAAAAAAAATGTGGGCGGATCACAATATTTTTAGGTAAATTCTAACAATACGTTTCAAATTTTGTAATTGTATCTTCAGTACTTTTCGAGTTGTAAGTTCCTAAAGAGTTATTTAAAAGTATCTTGTGTGGGAGGTGGGCGTGTCCGTTGAACGATTTGACTCATTTCCGTACTCAAAACCATTTTTTGGGTAAAACATATTGGAACAAAATTTTATCGTATTCCGACTAGTATTTCTCAAGTTACCGTGTAACAGATAGACAGAGAGACTGACAAGGCTATACGGACTAGGGTCGTGATGCTGATCAAGAATACATATACTTTTTCTTAAAGGCCACGCATCCTAAGGAGCGTTACCATATCTGCACAATGTTTATATACCCTCATAGGTGTAGGGTATAATTAAAAGTATAAATTTGGATATTTTTTTAAAAAGACACTTTTTCAAATCTGTTTTTATATCTCTCCGGGGCGTTTCAGGCTAAAGTTTTTATACTAGCACATGACTCAATATCTGTCATAGTGTGTTTTGCATTAGCCACGATTAGCCACACAAGTTGCCTCCTATTTACACACAAGTTTTTTTTCGAAATATTTGATTATTTGATACTTTTGTCGCCGAATGCCGAACTTAAAAATTCAAATTTTTAGTAATTTTTTAAAGTCCATAAGAAATACATGACTTTAGCTATAATATGTGAAAATTTCAATGTAATTACTTAACAAGAAGTAATTTAGTTTAAATTTAAAAAAAAATATTCAAAAAAATAATAAAATTAACAAAAAAAAAAAAAATCAAAAAAGAGCCCACTTTGGACTGATATCCTGTTGAAAATAATACATAAAAAACAATTCATTTAAGGATTTTCTATTCACTAGTATGTCTATTTTATGATTGCAAAAAAAATAATTCAAATTGACGACATTTTTGTTTCGGCCAAAATGCGTGCCTTCGATCCGAAGGTGCGAAGTTTTTGTATATATTTTTTTGATTTGATTTATATATTAGTATAATAAGAAGTTTATTATTTTACAGTTCAACAAAATTAAAATTACGTAGATAATCAAAAGTTCAGTAGTTTATAAAAAAGTAAAAAATTTAAAATTAAGAATATTGCAAAAATTGTACTTATAATTTAACATATTTAAAGAGAAATTAGATGTGTGGTTACTTATAAATTGTAGATTTGAGATAATATATTATTGTTCTGAATGTATTAGTATATAATACCTAAATCTACATGCTTATATTTTAAATATTAAGTGGTAATAAATTCCAGAGTCGAATTGCGTTAATGAAAAAAAGTCTCTGCGATTGTAGATAGTTGAATTTTGGCAAAATAAAATTGAGGCTTCTATTTGAAACGTTAAGAATTAGCTTATCAGAAAGATAAGATGGCGTTTTGGAATATAACAACTTTTGCAGAAATATGCAGTTTCTTATATCCAAATAATTTGTAATGGTACAAAAATTCCCTTACATCTTCGACATGTGAGAAACGTCTCAAGAGAAAAACATATCGCGTCTTATTATTAAAATCTCCTCTTAGGAGGTCAGGAGTAATAGCATTTAAAAGTTTGGGACGTGCCACTTTCCTTTGTCCATTCTATCCGTAACGCTATATAAATGAATCCTCATTATTAAAATACAATTCCCATTGGTGGTGCACTTAATATGCATTCTCATACAAAACACAAATTTCGATTTTTCCCATGTTCCAGTTTTTTCGAAGTTTTCCGAATTCTCAGTATTGAGACGAATAAAACAAAAAAGAATCATCCAAATCAGTTGATCTGTTCCCATTTTTTGCAAGACCAATGCACGTCAATTAATTTTTATATACATAGATAGATATGTATATAAATTTCATTATGTTTTTACGTAAAAATAAAAAAAATATTTATATTTTTATTGCGTTTTTTTTTGGCTTGTTTGTTGAACCGGAACTGGAACCATTACTCTTACGGATACTTTGTTCATAAAACACTTTGTTTCAATTTCTTTAAAAATACTATTTGTTATTGGTTTCCTTTCATAAAAAATATTTGTAAAATTTTCATGATTGTCATTTAAAAGATAACTTTTTGTGAGAAAAAACACATAATTTGAAGTTCTTCTTTTTAATTTTTAAAATGAATTAGTACTTTCAAATAAATTCACGAGTTTTTCTTTAACATTCTTCAAATTATATTGTGTAATGTTCCGTACACCTCCTCATGGCGCAGCAGCTGTTAGCTGTGGTCAATGCAAAGATGTGGACAATGAATTCATGATGCAATGCGACGAGTGTGACCACTGGTATCACTTCGAATGCGTCGAAGTCACCGAGTCTGTGTCCAAAAATCCATGGAAATGTATCCATTGCACCGACAAAGCTGCGGAAAACATAAATAAAAATGTTAAGACCGTTTCCATTAAATCAAGCCATTTGTCTAACAGGCGCCAAGCTGACAATTGGAAGAGGAGAAAGCAATGGAAATGCGATACATTCAAAAGATCCTACTGCGATCCTAGCGTCGTCCGAAGAATATCCTCAAGATGAGCGAAGCGTCGGCAGCGAAGCAAGCGAGCGGAGTGCACGCACAAGGCGATGGGTATCAGCTATACAAAATCCAGAGACGACAGAAGTCAAAACAGTGCAAAAAGCTGTTCCAGTAGTTGCAGACATGCATCATAGCGTCGAAGTCAAACCGGATCAATCTGTTGCAGATAAACGTCAAAGTGCTGAAGTCAGAAAGTTCCAGAACGCGGCACCATTCGATGCAAATATTAAAGATGCCGCAGAAAATTTATCAAGATCGCATATTGCAGCACGTCATGCCTTATCAAAAGACCTACCAATCTTTTCCGGGAAACCAGAAGAATGGCCAGTGTTTTATAGTACATTTATGGAGAGCTCAGGTTTGTGTAACTTTTCAGACACAGAAAACATGCTACGATTGCAGATATCACTCAAAGGCAGAGCATACGAAGTCGTCAGCAGTCAACTTCTTTCTACCCAAAAATATCTCCGTGATCATTCGCACATTAAAAAAGATTCGCGCACAAGCACCGCCGAAATCTGAAAAGCTTGATACTCTTGTTTCGTATGCAATCTCGATGCGAAATTTATGTTCAACAATAGAAGAACTCGTCGACAAACTTCCTGCACAATCAAAGCTGAATTGGGCGGTACACATCGGAGATCTAGATGCAGATATATCAAGTTTCTCGAAGTGGCTCTTTAATCTAGCCGAAGCAGTAACCAGAGTGAGTACACAGCTTGGTACAAATAAGACCTGTGTCAATTTAAACGCACACTACGTTGAGTGATCGGCAGTGACTGCGAAAAGATGTAGTCTATGCCACTCAGCACATTTCTTGGACTCTTGCGAAAAGTTTATATCCATGAAATTGAGTAAGCGATGGGACACCATTAAGAAGTTAAAAGTTTGCCGTCTCTGTCTGAAAAAACATGGCAGTTTCCGTTGCTCTGACGCAAAATGTCCCGATCAAGGTTGCGAAGCTCGACATCATAAACTTCTGAATAGGTTCATACAACAAGCGCCAACTGTTACAGCGCACTCTTCGTTAGACTACAATACCTTTTTTAAAATTTTACCAGTCGTACTGTACCACGGAGGTCGTTCGATGGAAGTATTTGCATTCCTTGATGACGGCTCTAATGTTACTTGTTGCAAAAGGACGTATGTGACTATTTGGCTTTAAGCCAAGCCCATCGAGTACCTTATGATTGAAATGGACATCTGAGACGTCACGAGAATAAGATAACTCAATGACTGTAAATTTCATGATTTTTTCGCAAAAGTCAAATGCAATACAGAGCGAAGATGCGAAATTTATCAAGTCCTATCGACATCTCCAAAGTTTGCCGATTGCTGTTTATAATAATGCTAAACCAAAAATATTAATTGGTTTAAATAACACTTGTATATGTAATAGCTTAAACAGTTAAAGGAAGTGTGAATCAACCTTGCGCATCTAAAACTCGTTTAGGTTGGAGCGTGCATGGGGGAAGTAACATTGCGCAAGAAGCAGTCCATAACTTTCATAAATGCGATTGCAACGATAATTTTGAGAAACTGCATATGCTTGTGTCAAACTATCTTTCTCTGGAAAACATGGAAAAATTCTACGAGTTTAAATCGGCCGAACATCTACGAGCGAATGATTTGCTTGAATCAACCACGAAACGTATTGGTTATCGTTTTCAGACGGGTTTACTCTGGAAAGAACATAACGCATAAATACCAGACAGCTACCCCATGGCAACAAAACGTCTACAGTGTCTAGAGAGACAGCTGAGTCTCGCAGTAGTACTAGGAGTTCGTTTGGCAATCACAATTGAAAATATGCATTTATTGAAGTTTGAACAGCGCTGGTTTTGGATTGATTCTAACACTGTACTGTCATGGTTGAATTCTGACAATTCGTGATGTTTCGTGTTGGCTAAATTGGAGTCCTCTAAAGGAAAAGAGTGGAGATATATTCTGACAAAGCCAAATGTTGCGGACGTTGCGACGTTGAGATCTGCAGTTTTCGATAATCAAAACAGATGGTTTATTGAACCCGAGTTTTTAAAACAAACAGAAATATACTGGCCACAAAAACAAAAAGTCCTGAAATCAGACGCAGAAATGAAGCCACATTTGGTAGCATTTCATGCAGGTGAGTTCCTTAATGCTTCTCCAATCAACTACCGAAAAGTTTCGAGTTGGAATAAACTCCAAAGAACTATCTTAACGATATATGCATTTTGCGATCGCTTAAAGCATTGTAAATCTGCACGTTGCATTCAATTATCGAAGTCAAATAACTATTTATTTCGCTTAATTCAAGAAGAAAGTTTCAAAGATGAAATTATCAATTTACGTAAAGGCGAAAATGTTGATAAGTCAAGTCCTTTGTTTAAATGTTCTCCGTATTTGGATAAAAACTCCGTAATTAGGATGTATGGCAGAATTGACCATTCAAACGTGTCCACAGATACAAAGCGTCCGATACTGCTTCCGCGAAATCACTACTGTGCACATATTCTGATAATGCATTCTCATGAACAGTTTCATCATGTACATCATGAAACTTGCCTAAATGAGTTGCGTACGAAATTTCATATACCTCGTCATCGGGCTGAGCATCAAAAAGTCCGCCGAAATTGTCAACATTGCAAAAATGCTAACAGTTGTCCAGTAGTCCCAAAAATACACGTCTATCTGCCTATACTCGCCCATTTTCATATGTTGGTATAGACTACTTTGGTCCAATATTGGTTAAAGTGGCACGGCATCAAGAGAAACGCTGGGGTGTGCTGTTCACCTGTTTGACCATACGCGCAATTCACATCGAAGTAGCACATGATTTGACAACCGATACATGCATTATGACAATTCAGAATTTCAACGCTTGGCCCGGTACTCCTGTAGCAATATACTGCGATAATGGAACAAACTTCAGAGGATCCGACGCTGTGTTAAGAAAAGCCGCAAAAGAAATCGACCAACAAAAGCTGGAAATAAAGTTTTCAACGCCAACAACGACTTGGCACTTTAATCCGCCAGGTTCACCGCATATGGGGGGTTGGGAGAGACTCATACGATCAGTAAAAATAATTTTGCATAAAATATCTCCTCGGTTCACTTTTAAGGATAGCACACTGAACAATGCGTTGCTCGAATGTGTACGAATTATAAACTCTCGACCACTTACATACGTGGAAGTAGAATCAGCACATGAAGAAGCCTTAACACCAAACCATTTTTTACTTGGGTCGCCAAATGGAGAAAAGCCACTTGGTGTTTTCATCAAGATGACGCCATCCTGAAAAAAATTGGAGAAAGACGCAATACTTCGCTGATTTGTTCTGGAAACGGTGGGTACAGGAGTATCTTCCAACGCTTACGAAGAGAACAAAGTGGTTCACCAAGCAAAAATCGTAAGTAGTGGATGATGTCGTTGTCGTCGTCGATCCTAATCTTCCAAGGAATAATTTGCCCCTTGGCATTGTTCAAACGGTGTACGAAGGAAAAGACGGCAATGTCAGAAGTGCAACTGTCCAAACGAAGAATGGTGTCTTCACAAGACCTGTTGCAAAGATAGCAATACTAGATGTGAGATCCTCCACTTCTTAGATTTCTGTTAAAACATGAGTTTTAACGAGGGGGAGAATGTTACGAATACTTTGTTCATAAAACACTTTGTTTCAATTTCTTTAAAAATACTATTTGTTATTTGTTTCCTTTCATAAAAAATATTTGTAAAATTTTCATGATTGTCATTTGAAAGAAAACTTTTTGTGAGAGAACTTTTTGAGAAAACCTTTTAAGAGATTTGATGTTCTTTGTCTTCATTTTTAAAATAAATTAGTACTTTCAAATAAATTCACGAGTTTTTCTTTAACAATTACTGGGAACCGGAACTGGAATCGTTATTTTATTTTTTTATGAACCGAAACAAAAAATAATTTGAGAACTGGAACCATTTTTTTTATTTTTTTATAAAACCGGAACTGGAACCGCAGAGAATAGAATTTCGGTTCCTAGCCCTGATATACACACATTCTCAACGCTACCATTTCTCATTGGGCTCACGGTTGTGGTATTCTGTTACTTGTGTAAGCAAGAGTGACATCCTGCTGAAATGGCTATCAGGCTAATGCCATAACTGCCCCCGTCCTGTTAAAACCGCAGGCCTTAAAGTACGCTCTTCGTTCGTCGCCGTTAAGTTGGTGGCGTAGTATCAGATGTAACATTCCTGTTCCGGCTCTGAACATATAACCCCGTGAAGGCCTGTGTCAACCCTCTCATCGGATCTCACTCCTTGAAAGGGAAACGAAGATAACGGCTTTAAGTGGGGACCACAACGCCAATAATTCGAATTCAAGCATCGATGAAAATAGTATGAACAGCAGCGGCGAGAATAATGGGATGGAAAATCCCTTTCAGAAGTCCTCAAAGCTTCATAGATCACCGCAAAATGTTACGGCGTTGTCGCAACATGTAGATGCGGACATCGCGTCATCTTCATTGATATCGTCTCTCCCAACTGAGACACGTGCGCTCATACTGACAACATCATTAACCCAAGCGATGTCACAAGCAGCAACACCGGCGTCTCCAGCGCCGTTATGGAGAAAGCCTCCGGGCACAAGCCTATCGTCATTTTGCAGACTTGGCGATCAAATTGCGAATCTGGAGATGCTCGAAGAAGGCAAAAAGCGATCCATAAACCAAAAGATGAGAGACGCATGATAAGGGATTAGGCGAAATCAATCGTCACAAAGTTCGCCTTGGTTGAAACCAGTCGCCGAACAGAAAATACAGGAGTAGAACCTGGAAACGCCCCCTACGAAGCAAAAAAGTGCGCCAGCTGAGAAGAGAAGTGGAAGGACGAGCATACCAACCCAGACGCAACCCATTCCGGATGTCGCAAACACCAAGAAGGAGCGAAATACCACGGTCTCCGCAGGTGAAACAACGGCGTTTAAGCGGACACAGAAGTGGACAAAAGTACAGCCAAGGAATAGGAAGAAGCCGAGAGGGACCAGGTCCAGGCCCGACGCTCTAACAGGTCGTATGCAGATATTCTGCCTGCTATCAAAAGCGATGACGCGCTGAGTCAATAGCCGATAATGTAAAGGCTGTGCGACGAACCGCAAAAAACGAGCTCTTGCTGCAATTGAAACGGACACCCAAGAGCAACATCGAAGAGTTTCAGCGAGGTTGAGAAAGTCTTGTGAGATTCAGCTAAAGTGTCAGCTAAAACTCATACCGTTACAATACAGCTGAAGGACCTGGATAAAATAACAATGGAATCGAAGATTTGCGACACACTACACACTCAGTGTGAAATAATGCGCCCCGAAGAGGCATCAGCTCGCAGCTGATGCCTGCTTATGATGCCTTTAAAGTCATAAAGGTGCAACGGGTACGTATTGGCTGGGTGTCCAGTAGAGTACATGAGAGCGTATCGCCGACTCGATGTTTCAAGTGTTGGGCATATAACCACCTAGCGAGAAACTGCAAAGAAACAGTAGACCGCAGTAAACTCTGCAGAAAAAGCAGTGAGGATGGGCATTTGGCAGCGACGTGTACAAATAAACCAAAATATGCACTGTGCGGAGGAGATCATGCGGCAGGTAGTTACCAATGCCCTGCTTAAAAAACAGCAGTAGCTACAAGGGGACGATGAAAATCGTCCAACTTAATCTCAACCACTGCATTGCAACACAGGATCTTCTATAGCAGACGATCCTTGAGCAACAATTCAATATGGCTCTCCTGTGCGAGCAGTATCATAATCTGTACGGATGCGAATGGACGACGGACGCAGCAAACACAGCATATCGCGGCTTGGCGGCGGGGAATACGAATCCAGAGCTCGAGTGGCCCACACTGTGAAGCCAGGGTAAAATTTTAAATGTATTTCTTCTCATGCTACGCACCACCCAGCATGGACGTAAGTCAGTTTGAACGCATGATGATGGAACTGAAACCGAGGATAGAGGAAAATCTCCGGTAATTATTGCCGGCGATTTTAACGCCTGGTCAACAACGTGGGGTAGCAAGAACACAAATCAAAGAGGAAGACTTCTTATGGTATATCTTGCGCCAATGCTACCAGCCAACGAACGCGAGCTACATCCCGGACTATTGACTAATCATTTTTTTATTGAGAAAACAAAATTTCAACATATGATAGAACAATGTTTTCTGACATATTATCGACTGTGTCAAGCGCAACTTTCAAGAAATCACTAATTTATTTTTTTTTTATTCACTGATAATACAAGAACAAAGATTTTAATGTAAGTCGCGTGAATGTGCCCCTTTTAGACTTAATTGTCTAAAAGTGGCACACAATTTCCTCAAAATAAAATTAAAGATATCAATTCAATTTGGTCGAATCAAACTGTATTTGATACATTATGTTAAATTTGATCATCAAAAAATAATTCCTCATCATAATTTATAATATAACAGAATCTATTCCACGGTATGTGCGCTGAAAATCCAAAAAATTACAATTTTGCACCTATTATCGAACGTGTAAGGAGCGGCTTATGAGGTTGGTTTGATTTTTTTTTTATTGCAACATATTTTAATAGCAATGATTTTAAGGTGTTACTTGAATGTATCCCTAGTATCAAAAATACAGGAGCACTTTATTTCAAAATTTGCCTTAAATGTTCTCGAAATTACAATTTCTACAAAATATTTTTTTCTTTATATACTTAATTATATTATATTAAACTGAAATATATTGAAATATTATGTAATAATAATTTCACTACACTTAAGCAATAAATATTTTATAAATAAACAATTCATTAGAATTTTAAACCAATACAGTGTTACCGACCTCTTTACATCATATTAAAAAGCGCTAAGATGTGCCCGCAAATTTTTCTGTGAAACTTTGTCAACCCCAAAAGTTAAAGGTTTTCTGGATTTACTCATATGTATATTATCATTTATTTAAAATTACAATTTCTACAAAATATTTTTTTCTTTATATACTTAATTATATTATATTAAACTGAAATATATTGAAATATTATGTGAAAAAAAAAATAATTTCACTTCACTTAAGCAATAAATATTTTATAAATAAACAATTCACTAGAATTTTGAACCAATATAGTGTTACCGACCTCTTTACATCATATTAAAAAGCGATAAGATGTGCCCGCAAATTTTTCTGTAAAATTTTGTCAACCCCAAAAGTTAAAGGTTGTCTGGATTTACTCATATGTATATTATCATTTATATTTAGTAACACATGCATAAAATTTAATAATAAACAAAAATAAACTCAAAAACAGCAAAAGAACTGTTGGAAACGAAATCATTTAAAAACGAGCAACTCCGAGCCGCTCGAAAAGTAGGAGCGCTGTACATTTCGAGCGCTTCATTTAACAGAAGATCGAACAGCAAGTAACGATACTGCTTGCTCAGCTCGGTTGGACGATTGAAGTTCTTTTAGCTCGTGTTTCTCACTTTACAGCAGCGAGCTAACTACTGTTGCACGGCGCGAACACATGAACGCTGAAACACTGTTAATGACACAGATACATACGAGCGCGTTCTGTTTGTGAGCGCACAATTCCGAAGCCTGGTTCTTATGCTAAAATTAAACTATATATGCAAATAAAACACACACATTAAGAAAAAAAAAATCAAAATGCCGAACCAACTGAAAGGGTATACCCCGAAAATAAAATAAAAGATAACCCAAACCAATCGATATCAGACGTTTGCACGTAAAAATCTACTATATATTTGTGAATGTAAGTATGTATGTAATTATGTATGTATGTCTATATGTCTGTATGTTCCGAATAGACGTCTAAACGGCTGAACCGAATTGAATTCCTCTAAAGACATTTCTCCGAAGCCATTTCCCCGAAGTAAACACTTTCACGAATGGACATTTCCCCGAAATAGTAATTTCCCCGATTTGACTTTTCCCCGAACGGCCATTTCCCCGAAATTTTTTTTCATATTGTTACGAAAAGAGGCAATTTGCTCCACTGTGCAAGCAATCAACAATAATAAATGAGACGCAAGGCAATTCAGCGCACTAAGCAATGTGTTAGAAAGAGACGGAAGATCATTCAGCGTACTGAGCAATGCGCGAGAAAGAGATGGAAGATCTGAACATTAAAACACATGAGTGCGAATGAGATGCCAATAGCATGCGTCATTCACGAATCGAGTAGAAGGTTCTCGAAACAAGTCGAAGTACAGGAATTCCAGCTGAAGAACTCGCACCAAACTTTAAATCCGCAGGTAATCTTAAGTCTGTTCCAAAAACAATTTTCACAGGTGAAGCAACTGTGGTATCATGAACCGCCGTTCGATAAGCCATGAGAAATAGTGGTATGTGTGTATCCCAATCTTTTTGATTTTTGTCAACCACTTTTATGAGATACTCTTCCAAAGTCCGATTGAATCTCTCTACCATGCCGTCTGATTGCGGGTGCAAAGGCGTTGTTCGTGTTTTGTGTATGTTGAAGACTTTGCATACTTCCTTAAAAACTGCAGACTCAAAATTTCTTCCTTGATCTGAATGCAATTCCAACGGTACTTCAAAACGGCTTACCCAGTTGTTAACTAATGCATCCGCATCACTGATTGAAAACGGCCCGACGACATCCATGGCAATACGCTCGAATGGTGCTCCCACGTTGTACTGATGCATCCTGCCGCGACTTCTGACTGTTGGTCCTTTTGCTGGTACACATTGCGGGCAACTGCGAATGCAATCGGCGACTGACTCTTGGCATCCAATCCAATAAAAACGTTTCTTTAACTTCTCGATCGTTTTATTAATGCCCAAATAACCACCACTAGATCCACCATGGTATTGCGCTAATATCTCTTTTATTTTTGACTTGGGAACAACAATCAAACTTCGAGCGGATGTGCCATCTTCATTTTCCCATACCCGATATAAGCAACCATCTTGTAGCTTTAAGCTCTGCCACTGTGTCCAGTAAGCTTTAGTTATGGCACTGTGTCGGCAGCTATATCTTCCCATGATGGTTTTCTTTGCTGTTCCTTGAACATCATGATTTTTGTGAGGTCGGGATCACTGTTTTGATCAATTTGAATTTGTTCCGGAGTCCATTTTTCATCGGGCAAAACATTTAGCAATCGAATGTCAATTATGTTTTCTTTTCCTTTCACTCTTGAACAATGTCTACATTCTAGTTTACATGGGCGTCGTAACAGAGCATCTGCATTTCCATGATTTCCTCCTTTACGATGTTCGATTGAGAAATCGTAGCTCTGTAATCCTTCTATCCAACGCGCAATTTGGCCATCGTAGAGCTGCGTGATCGGTTCTCAAGTGAAACTGTTGTCCGTACAGATACTTATGGAAATTTTTCACACTTTCAATTACAGCAAGAAGCTCCCTCCTGGTGACACAGTAATTTCGTTCGGGCTTGGACAATGTTTTACTGTAGTATGCGATCACTTTTTCCTGCTCATTGATCACTTGAGAGAGAACTCCGCCTATTCCGTATCCACTTGCATCCGTATCAAGTATAAATTTCTCACCTGGGATTGGATACGCAAGAATTGGTGCCGAGCACAGCAGACCTTTTAATTTGAAAAACGCCCTTTCTTAATAAGTGCCCCATTGAAATGCGCGGTTCTTTCTTGTCAACTCGTGAAGACTGCTAGCTACATTGGCAAAACCTGGAACAAATCGCCTGTAGTATGTACATAACCCCAAGAAACTTCGTAGGTTATGTAGATTTTGCGGTCTGGACCACTCCTTGACTGCAACTATTTTATCCTCATCGGTATGCACTCCTTCCGTGGTAACTCGATGACCCAGATACTTGACTTCTTTTATGAAAAGTGAGCATTTCTTTGGGCTAAGTTGTAGACCCGCACTTTTCAATCGAAGGAATGCTTCCTCTAGATTTCTTATATGTTCGTTGAAATCCTTGCCCATAACAATTATGTCAACAAGGTATACTAGACATGTTTTCGTCCACTCATTTATAAACCTGTGAGTAGATTGTTTGTTTATTTGCGGTGTGACATAGTCCTTTGATTGATTTGACTCATAATTTATAATCGCTGATGCCTCTGGACACTGGCCTATCACTGTTCCTTTTTTATTAATTTTGACGATTTTTCCAAATTGAGAACTCTTATAGGTACAATTCTGTCTTTCTCCGCCTCAACAAGTGTTCTTCCTACCACTATGTTACTTTTATACAACTCTTCGTTTGCTTCATTAACCCACAACTTGCTTATCCCACAATCTCCATTTAATTTCGCCCATACCACTGATTCTGATTTTGGTGGTAATTTTCGGGCTCTGTTCACAATCAATATTTAGTTGGATCTCCGTGTTGGCATAACTCAAAATTTTTCTTGTTAAATCAAGTGTGAAACCGTTCCTTATCATGAAGTCCATGCCAAGTATTATTTCGTCTACTATTTCTGCCACAATAAAATCATGCTTAACTGTCGTAGTACCAATCGTTATTTTCTTGATAATCTTTCCTCTGATTGTGGCCTCTTCACCTGTAGCTATTTGTAATCTTATTCCTACAAGCGGATCTACTTTTTCCTTAACAAGGTTACTTCTTATTATTGAGTGTGAAGCACCCGTATCCAATGTTACCATATATGATGTACAATCAATGAGTCCTTCGACAGTTAAACTATTCGGTTTTCGAGCAATTTGTGAAATGGAGATTCTGGGGCAATCGGTTATGGGAGTCAGATCGTGCCCCGCAGATCTGACTCGTTTCAGTTTAAAGCTTGATTAAAATTTACGCTATTTTGGACATGATCGTGTCTTTCTTCATGTCTGGGTTCATCTGCAGATTGATTTATTGAGCGCTTGCGTTTTTTACTACAGTCACGTGCCATATGCCCATATGTATCACAGTTGTAACATTTACCTTTGAATTGGGTATCTTTGTTGGCTGATGTGTATTCGGTTTTAACTGCTAGGCACACTACTTGAAATAAATCATCGCTCTCCACATCAATTCTACGCGCCTTTGAAGCCGATCGTCACAACGGATTTGCTGTATCCTGTGTTAGAGCGATGGTAACCGTTTCCGTAAATGTTACCTTGGGTGCAATCACTGTTGCACGTTTTGTCTCCTGATCGCGTATGCCATCAACAAACGCTTCGATTTTGCACTTTTCTAGAAAATCACTCGTTGAATCTGCATACGACAAATGCGCAAGCCTCTCGACGTCTGCTAAATACGCCTGCAAAGTTTCGCCATTTCGTTGCATTCTACCCTTCAGCTCCATTTCATGTGATCACTGCCATAATTTCGCTGCAGTGCAGCCATAACCGCTAAATACCTGTTTCGATCACTTTCTGGAACAGTCTGCAATACTTCGGCTGCGCCTCCTTTATGCGCCACGATAAGTGCAATGTGTTAGAAAAAGACGGAAGATCATTCAGCCGCATCTGAGGTACAGCACTTCAGTTGTGATTTGATAGTGAACTAGTGCGTCTCGTGAGTGAACATTGTAAAGCTAAATTGTAGAAATTCAAAAGTTGATATAACTGATTTTTTTTAAAGTTGTTATTTAATTAAATAAAGTTAATTAATACTAGTGGAAATAATACTAGTTAAAACCAAATTTAAGTGTGTTTTTATTTTGTACACAATCCAGCGATTCGAACTCGTAGAACCGTTTTTCGTAGACTGAATTTTTTTTGACAATAAATTTTTATATTTTAGGGTGTGTACGAGTTCGACTAAATTGCTGATTAAACTAAATTGTACGGATTTTGATTCGATTGTCATTCGGTAACCAGTAATTGTTAAAGTCCCTTATAAATCAATTATCATATGTCTGTTTGAAGTTTTCCAATTTAGTTTGCTCGAAAAGTTTAGTTTAGTCAGCAATTTATTCGAACTCGCACACACCCTTAATAATTATTAAAATGTTTTCATTATTTTCGTATAAGAGATAAAAAAAACAAAACAGTTGATATGTTATTAAATTTGACAATTCTTTATTCTTTTTCAAAACACTATACGTACGCACAATTTTAGATTAATAAGTACAAAAATAAACTTATTTAAATTGTTTAATAAATGCCAGTATATACGTAATTAGTATTGTTAAGTACTTTTTTGAGAATTTCGCTACTAAACAAAAATGCGAAACACAATACTGTTGACGCTGTGCTGCTTCAAAATACGATATTTGATTTTGCCGTATGTGTATCGCTGACAACTAAGCGCTTCTAGTCCCACGATCCCACAATTCCCGAAAATGTTTGCCACAAAGTTGTTCAATTTGTTGTATTTGTTTACATATTTGTGAAAACGCAGGTTTTTTATAAAATATATTCTCATAATTTTCAAATAGCAATGATATATTTTCATTAAAATGTCAGTAACAACAAAAATTCCGGAAAGTGCGAGATTTTACGACTTTAATGTTGTAACCCTTATTTTTCTGACAAATTACAAAAACAAATGAATGCCAAAAAATGAATTCATTCATTGTTTTTTTAATTCTTTTTTTCCAAAAAAGAATGAATTCATTTTGAAAGCCATCTGATTGGGAATTCAAACGTTTGAATTCCCATTCTTTTGACAAAAATGAATGCATTCATTTAGAATTCCCATTCATTTAAATTTTTTAGATGAATGCATTCCCAAATAAATGCATTCTATAACAACTCTGGCATATTTATAATGGATACATATTAATTACGAAATAAATTAAATTTTATTCAAATTATATTATTTAAACTAGCTGGACCCGTGCATGACTCGTGCCAAGATTTTCTGAATTCATAGATATGGAGCGATTTTATTAATATAAAAAACATTTTATTATTTATATGAGGGGCCCGAGCTTAGCTGTTGAAGTTTTTATTGGTTTTATAAATGTGGTAACCAAATAATAATTCTCCGCCAAAACAACTTTTCTCAAAGACAATTCTTTCTCAGTTTACGCTTCTCCGTAGAATTATTCCCAGTAAAAATCTTCCCCGTAAAATCCACATAGAACGCTTTCCAGTAGAATTCTCCACGTAGAATTCATCCCCGTAGAATTGTTCCCGGTAGAATTCTTTCCCGTAGAATTCTTCCCCGTACAGTTTTTCCCAGTAGAAGTTTTAGTGTGGTGGGTTTTATTGTGGTGAATTTCGGTGTGGTGAGTTTAGGTGTGGTGAATTTTGAAGTGGTGAGTTTTAGTGTGGTGAGTTTTGGTGTGGTGAGTTTTAATGTGGTGAGTTTTGGTGTAGTGAATTTTAATGTGATGAATTTTATTGTGGTGAAATTTTAGTGTGGTGAATTTTTGTGTGGTGAATTTTAGTGTGATGAATTTTAGTGTGATGAGTTTTAGTGTGGTGAGTTTTAGTGTGTGAGTTTTAGTGTGGTGAGTTTTAGTGTGGTGAATTTTAGTGTGTTGAAATTTTGTGTAATGAGTTTTAGTTTGGTGAGTTTTAGTGTGGTGAATTTTAGTGTGGCGAAATTTGAGTGTAGTGAGCTTTAGTGTGGTGAGTTTTAGTGTGGTGAATTTTAATGTGGTGAAATTTTAGTGTGGTGAAATTTTAGTGTGGTTAGTTTTAGTGTGGTGAAATTTTAGTGTGGTTAGTTTTAGTGTGGTGAAATTTTAATGTGGCGAAATATTAGTGTGGTGAGTTTTAGTGGTGAGTTTCAGTGTGATGAAATTTTAGTGTGGTGAGCTTAAGTGTGGTGAATTTTAGTGTGGTGAGTTTTAGTGTGATGAGTTTTAGTGTGGTGAGTTTTAGTGTGTGAGTTTTAATGTGGTGAGTTTTAGTGTGGTGAGTTTTAGTGTGTGAGTTTTAATGTGGTGAGTTTTAGTGTGGTGAGTTTTAGGGTGGTGAATTTTAGTGTGTTGAATTTTTGTGTGATGAGTTTTAGTGTGGTGAGTTTTAGTGCGGTGAATTTTAGTGTGGTGAAATTTTAGTGTGGTGAGTTTTAGTGTGGTGAAATTTTGGTGTGGTGAGTTTAAGTGTGGTGAATTTTAGTGTGGTGAGTTTTAGTGTGATGAGTTTTAGTGTGGTGAGTTTTAGTGTGTGAGTTTTAATGTGGTGAGTTTTAGTGTGGTGAGTTTTAGGGTGGTGAATTTTAGTGTGTTGAATTTTTGTGTGATGAGTTTTAGTGTGGTGAGTTTTAGTGCGGTCAATTTTAGTGTGGCGAAAATTGAGTGTAGTGAGTTTTAGTGTGTGAGTTTTAGTGTGGTAAATTTTAGTGTGTTGAATTTTTGTGTAATGAGTTTTAGTGTGGTGAGTTTTAGTGTGGTGAATTTTAATGTGGCGAAATTTGAGTGTAGTGAACTTTAGTGTGGCGAGTTTTAGTGTGGTGAATTTTAATGTGGTGAAATATTAGTGTGGTGAGTTTTAGTGGTGAGTTTCAGTGTGATGAAATTTTAGTGTGGTGAGCTTAAGTGTGGTGAATTTTAGTGCGTTGAATTTTTGTGCGGTGAGTTTTAGTGTGGTGAGTTTTAGTGTGGTGAAATTTTAGTGTGGTGAGTTTAAGTGTGGTGAATTTTAGTGTGTTAAATTTTTGTGTGGTGAGTTTTAGTGTAATGAGTTTTAGTGTGGTGAGTTTTAGTGTGGTGAGTTTTAATGTGATGAAATTTAATGAGATGATTTTATTGTGGTGAGTTTTAGTGTAGTGAATTTTAGTGTGGTGAGTTTAAGAGTGGTTAATTATAGTGTGGTGGGTTTTAGTGTGGTGAATTTTAGTGCGGTGAGTTTTAGTGTGGTGAGTTTTAGTGTGGCGAAATTTGAGTGTAGTGAGTTTTAGTGTGGTGAATTTTAATGTGGTGAAATTTTAGTGTGGTGAGTTTTAATGTGGTGAGTTTTAGTGTGGTGAGTTTTAGTGTGGTGAGTTTTGGTGTGGTGAGTTTAAGTGTGGTGAATTTTAGTGTGTTGAATTTTTGTGTGGTGAGTTTTAGTGTGGTGAGTTTTAATGTGATGAATTTTAATGTGATGAATTTTAATGAGATGAATTTCATTGTGGTGAGTTTTATGTAGTGAATTTTAGTGTGGTGAGTTTTAGTGTGGTGGGTTTTAGTGTGGTGAATTTTAGTGCGGTGAATTTTAATGTGGTGAATTTTAATGTGGTGAATTTGAGTGTGGTGAGTTTTAGTGTGGTGAGTTTTAGTGTGGTGAGTTAAAGTGTGGTGAATTTTAGTGTGTTGAATTTTTGTGTGGTGAGTTTTAGTGTGGTGAGTTTTAGTGTGGTGAGTTTTAGTGTGGTGAGTTTTGGTGTGGTGAGTTTAAGTGTGGTGAGTTTTAATGTGGTGAAATTTTAGTGTGGTGGGTTTTAGTGTGGTGAATTTGAGTGTGTTAAATTTTTGTGTGGTGAGTTTTAGTGTGGTGAGTTTCGGTGTGGTGAGTTTTAGCGTAGTGAATTTTAGTGTGGTGAGTTATAGTGTGGTGAATTATAGTGTGGTGAATTATAGTGTGGTGGGTTTTTATGTGGTGAATTTTAGTGTGGTGAGTTTTAGTGTGGCGAGTTTTAGTGTGGTGAATTTTAGTGTTGTATTTTTGTGTGGTGAGTTTTTGTTTGGTGAGTTTTAGTGTGGTGAGTTTGTTTTACTTTTTCTTTCCTTTTTTTTGTTTTTCATTTAGTTTGGATTGTGGTTTTATGTGATTGGTTTTGTTTTTGTATTTTTCCTTTTGTTTTGTGCTTTTGCTTTTTTGTTTTTAAATTTTTTTTTGGTATTTGAGTTTTTTTGTTTCAGCTGGTGAAAGTACCGAGTTATATCGTATTGAAAGTTTAGGTTGTATGGGAGGTGCCACGCCTCATTGTGCAATCCCGCCCATATATAGCCTATCATTCCTTCCAGACCATACCGCATCTGTGGTAAAAATTTCAAGAAAATCGGATCAGCCGTTTAGACGGAGAAGCGGAACAAACGTACAAACGAACAAACATATTTATTATATTAATACACTGAGGGAAAAACGTAATAAAATTAAATAAAGAAGTAATAAATTTAAATACTTTTCGACACGTTATTCACCCGTTGTCTTTTTTATTTAAATTAAATACTTTTTATTTAAAATTGAAGTAAATACTTTTTATTTAAATTTATTACGTACGTAATAAAATTTGAAGTAAATACTTTTTATTTAAATTTATTTCGTAGGTAATAAAATTTGATGTAAATACTATTTATTACTTTTTATTAAGATAATAATATTTTAATTTAATCACAAGATCATAAACATGTCAATTAATAAAACTATTTATTTTATGTAGAATTTAGGAAAAGATAAAATTATTATTTTTTTACTTTTTTCGAAATTTTTATCACTCACGGTGGTTCTATAGGTTGGACACATTACCACGTATTCAGTTATGGCTACTTTCAAAAAACAAACTTTAATAATGTGAAAAATATTTCTAAAATATATTTTTTTTGAAAAAATGAATTTAATTGTGTACGTAATAAAATTAAATACTTTTTATTTAATTTGAAATTAAATACGCACGTAATATATTTTTGTATAGAGTATTACTTTTTTTATTACAAAAGTAATTAAATCAAATTTAAATAGATTTTATTTAATTTAGTATAGGATATACGTTTATAAGCAATACATTTAATAAGATCTTTGCAAATACCAAAATAAAAGCGTCCGGCAAAATTATTGAATATTTTAGTCCAACTCTAGCACTGATAAACTCTGAAATGCAATTCAACTTTGCAATAGTTTTAAATATAATTTTGGAATAGGGGTAGATTTATATAGAAGTATCTATGAGTTTTGTATGCAGTGCTGATATAGGAAGCCCAATGCTATTTTTTGGTATGTGTTATGTTTTTACCTCAGAATAATGTGGAATTACTGAACTTTTAATTAGAAATATTGATTTATGTATTTAATTTAAGTCATGGAATTTGGCTAAATGATGTAGATTAACGTTATATATCTCCTTGCCACAAAGGGTCATAATTGCACAGAGGTGTGTGGCACCTGTCAAATAAGCAAACCTTTTAAAATGATGTAACTCTTGACTTATAAAAGTAGTACATAGTTTTGAAATGTTAAGAAAAGATCATATTTTACATTATAATGAACATGCAGAATCTGGGTGTGACTGGATAAAGGGACGTGGTATCTCCTATACAATCGTGCCTATGTTGCCAATCTTGCGTGAAGAGATATAGTGTGCTAAGCGATTGTGAGATATAACGTATAAAAAGTTGTAGGTTTGTGATGTATAAGATATACATAAATATGATCATAATTGTATTCCTTTGATAGCTAAAATTCATATAGGCTTCATATTTACGAATGTAATATATTTTCGCCGCACGCTTTTATTTTTGTATTTACAAACCTCTTAATAAATTTTAAAATTTATTGCTTATAAACGTATATTTAAATAATATAATTTGGATAAAATTTAATTTAATTTATTTTGTATATTAATATGTATCCATTATAAATATACTTACCTACTATAAATATATTTTATATTTTTCGTAAATTTATTTTTAATTTTTTAGTGCAGATTTTGTTTTTATTTTTTAAAAAGTTTTTTTTTTATTATTTTGCATATATGCATACATGTGTGTGTAAAAAATGATTTAGACAATTATTGTTTAATATTACAACTATTTACGTGTAGATATACATTTTATTTGCATTTTTAAACCTTTGTGTTGTGATATTAAGCACAAAATGTTTAATTTCGATTAACCGAATGTTTAAAATTAAACACGCGTAGTAAATTAACACATCATTTACACAAGCTATGTTGAATTTTAAACACATCTTGTTGAAACGTGCAACTATTAGTCTGTAGTAGAGAAGGGTATATGAGTGAGTTTTGACTCACGCTCACTCGCACTTACGAAAGAATTTTTTTAATCACGCACACACACTCACGGCCTTTTTTGTTGTATTCACTCGTGTTGTAAGTCAACATAGTGTCTTTTGGTAAGTCACTATACGTTGATATTATAAACGTATCGTGACCTACTTCCGCGATGACTACCTTATGCAGTTATCGTGAAGTTGGTGTAAGGTGTGATGTAGGGCTTACGTATCAAAGTTCAGTATTGTCGAAGTTGTGTCAAACCAGCGGTGGCGTGATTGGCTAGAGTGAAATTTGCGCACGGCACTCTGCCGGAACATGTTAGATTTGGAACATACCTCCATATAATAGTTTAAGTTAGATTTTAAGTCAGTTGTTAGTTGTAAATCAGTAGTTCAGTAGTAAACAATAATGTTAATATTAAAATATAACTTTAGAGTAAATAAAAGTATGTCTTAAAAGAAAAGACTTGTTTGAAATATTTCGGTTAATAAAAATGGAACTTCGACGTTGGACATTCTCTGGTAGGACATCATGGGTAATTATAAATGGAACGTTGCGACATTTGGCCTCACGCCTAAGCAACGGACATGATAATTACAACATTTGGCGCAGCCGGTTTTCGAACCATACATCAACTCCCAAGGGACGAGAAGGACTGGATGGAGATTAATATTGGAAGAAATAAATATTTAGGATCAGGGTAAATATTTTTTACATTTGTGAGTATTGTGAAAAATAGTGAAAAAAAATGTGAGCGGTAAAAAAAAAAATAACATTTTGTAAATTTGTGATATAAAACAAGAGACATGTTTGAGAGTTGTAATAAGTAAAAATCATGGGATTGTGAAAATTGACATTTAAAAAATGAAAAAACAATGGAACATTTTGAAATTAATTGTGAAATAAAATTGAGAAATGAATAACATAAATGATATAATTTGATAAATCAGAAAATAAATAAGTAAACTAAATGTTTTATAAAATTGTTTAATTGATATATTAAAGCACATTTAAAGTAATAGTGAAACAATATAGAATAGTTTGAGTCATTAAATGATAATAATTAATAAAATTGTGAATTTAAATAAATTGAATAACATAAGTTACAGTAATGTTTTCATAATGTTGCGAAATTAATTAAAAACAAAACTGGAAAATTTTAACCAAATTAAATGCAATAAATAAATTAATTCAGTATTCATAAATTACATGTTGATATGATTTGGAAATATAGATTAAAAAGTTTAAATAATGAAACATAAAAATGAGATAAACAATATTTGTAAAAAATTTAATAGATAAATTAAAAAATGGTGAAAAGTTTATTTAATATGAAACTAGTAAAAACAAAATAAATAATTTAATTAAAAAAGGCATAGTGAATTATATAATTAAGTAAATGGAAAAATAAGAAACACTAATAATGGGTACTGAAAATGTATTGAAACGCGTTCATTACGTTGTTCCTTTTCTGGGGCGGAATCTCCATTATTAGAAACAGAATTGTATAAATTTATTGAATGTTGTGAAACAGCAAAGTTAAAAATTAAAGAATCAGATAGTGAGGAATTTATAAAATGTGTTAGGT
The DNA here is from genome assembly GCA_951804985.1 of Dryomyza anilis. Classification (NCBI taxonomy): domain Eukaryota; kingdom Metazoa; phylum Arthropoda; class Insecta; order Diptera; family Dryomyzidae; genus Dryomyza; species Dryomyza anilis. The sequence continues at coordinate 53,953,674 of OX638130.1, read as the reverse complement.
TACGTTTGGAGGGAGATGCATATAAATTAGTGAGGACAAAACAGTTTCAAAAAATAGAAGAATTATACGAGTTGTTAAAAAATACGTACTTAAAAGAAATTTCTTTAGATTCAGTACTAAAAGAGATTAAAAAAGCTTATCAAAATAGTAAAGAGAGTTTGAGAGCGTTTGGGAGACGATTAGATGAGTTGCAATCCATGGCTTTGGAAATTGCAAGTAAAAAATACAGTAAAAAGATAAGTGAAGATGACGTATTCAGTTTGGAATTACAGAGTTCAGTGTTGATCTCTTTTAAAGTAGGGGTGAGGGATCGAACGATAAAAGTTGTACTGTTGGGTAGTAAGTCAGAAACATTAGATACATTGTTGGAAGAAGCTTTAAATGTGCAGGCTCTTATGCAGCGAAGTCCAAGGTCGGAAGAGGATGAATATAATTATATAGAAAAAACTAAATTAGAGAACACTCAGTCGGAAAATAAATTGCAACAAATAAATAATAATAAAAGTAACTATAAAAGGAGAGTTCCAACATGTTCATTTTGTAGTAAATTTGGGCATACTAGGGAAGATTGTATTATTAGGAAAAATACGCCGTTCTGCTACGAATGTGGAGCTTATGGTCACGAATCTAATTGGATATGTGCTAATAATAATATTGGCAATTTTGTTAATTTGGATAATAAGATGTATAACGGGAAAAATAATACAAGTAATATGAAATATTCATGGAGGGATACACAGGGGCATAAAATAGATAATTGCCACGCAAAAAGAAAATTTGAATCAGCAGGAAATAATAATTATAATCATGATACACAAGGGGCTCAGTCTAGGCCAGAAAACTGGAGACTCCATAATAATAGTAAGATAAGGCCGATAGAGTTAGGAATGGTAGATCGGACGTCGGAAGAGACTGTGGTTGAATTTACTACTCCATTAAATTTCCGTAGAACAGAGGAGACCAATGAATTAAAATATGAATTAAAGGAAGATGAAGGTGATCGCATAATATGCAGTGGACATGGATGTGACGTTTTCATTGAAGTACCTTGCGAGGCAGCTAAAAATGGAAGACTTATTTTACTAGTAGACTCAGGAGCTGATGCCAGTATAGTAAAAGAAAATGCAATGACAAGTTTACCAGACTTTAACGAGAGTATACAAAAGGATTTAAAGGGAGCTTTTGGTGGGTGCGTTAGAACATTAGGTTCCACCAAAATCCAACATAGGAACATAAGGCGCTTAAGTTTAATGTTACACGCAGTGTCACTTGAACAAGGAGTACCAGCTGACGGAATAATCGGACGTGACAATTTATGGAATCGATCTGTAATAAATGCGATAGACAAAACAATAACATTCTTTGATAAACATAAAAATCATATTATAAAACTACCCATGAAATCACAGACAGAAATACAGAATATTTTTTTTAATCAACAAATTAAAATTCAAGCGAGAACCGCAAAGATTGTATCATTACATTTAAAAACAAAAATTCCAATCGTATTAATTCATAAACAGGAAATTTTTCCAGGAGTATATTTGGGCGAAAGCATATCGAATGTTAGCAAAAATAGAGTTTATGTTTCAGTTTTAAATGCTACAGAAAAAGAAATTATAATAGACAGTACTTTTAAACCAAAATTTTCGAATTTTAATCAGTATAAAGAATCGGATACCAATAATTCTACAATAAACAGCATAAATTCAGTAAATATTACAAACAGAATTAACAAATTATTAGAGGAAATTAAAATTGATGAGACTTTAAATAAAGACGAAATTACATCTTTACAAAATCTGTGTGTTTCTTATCATGATGTTTTTCATTTAGATGGCGATGAATTAACATACACGCCAGCGCTTAAACATGAAATAACTACACAGTGGAACCAAACGCCAATTAATCAGAAACAATATAAGCTACCCCACACTCATAGGGAAGAAATTAATAGACAGGTAGGAAAAATGTTAGATGACGGCATTATATCGCCGAGTACCTCACCTTGGAATTCACCGTTATTGTTGGTACCAAAAAAGAGTGGTAAGGAAGGTAGCAAAAAATGGAGATTAGTAATAGATTTTCGTAAACTAAATGATGTAACAGTTAAACAAGTATTTCCGATTCCTCGGATAGACGAGATATTAGATCAGTTAGGACATAGTAGATATTTTTCAACCTTAGATTTAGCAAGCGGTTATCATCAGGTTTTAGTAGAAGAAAGAGATAAAGAAAAAACAGCTTTTAGTACAGGACTGGGTCATTTCGAATTTAACAGAATGCCATTTGGCTTAACAGGTGCACCAGCGACCTTCCAAAGAATAATGAACCACATATTAACAGGTTTACAGGGTATCGATTGCTTTGTTTACCTTGATGATATAGTGGTGTACGGAAAGAATTTAGCTGAACATGAGCTTAGGTTGAGTAGAGTATTGCAGAAATTAAGGGAACACAATTTAAAATTAAATACAGAAAAATGTCAGTTTTTACGTCGCGAAGTTATATATTTAGGACATAAATGTTCGGAACTAGGGGCGCTGCCAGACCCCTCTAAGGTCGAATGCGTAAAAAATATTCCGGTGCCAAGAAATAAAAAAGAAGTACAAGCGTTTTTGGGATTAATTAATTATTATAGAAAATTCATAGGCAATATGGCGAAATTATCATTACCAATTAATAATTTACTTAGGAAAGATGTTAAATTCACATGGACTGACGATTGTCAAAATTCATTTATTAAACTCAAAGAATCAATAATTTCGCCACCAATTCTCGCATATCCAGACTTTACAAAACCTTTTTTACTTACAACGGATGCAAGTAACGAAGCAATAGGCGCAGTGCTATCGCAGGGCAACGTAGGGAGCGACCGACCAATCGCATTTGCTAGTAGGGCATTAAATGGAGCAGAAAAAAATTACTCCACCATTGAAAGGGAATTTTTAGCTATAGTCTGGGCAACGAAAAATTTTAGAGCTTATCTTCTAGGACGACATTTTCAAATTTATACAGATCATCAACCATTACGTAGCACAGCAAATCTCAAAGATCAGACATCAAGGTTAGCCCGTTTCAGGCATAAATTATCAGAATATGATTACGAAATATCTTACAAACCAGGTAAACAGAATTTGAACGCAGATGCTTTAAGTAGAATTCCACATCCAGAACCAGATATTACTGCGGTCCAAACACGGTCTAAGACCACACAGAATAAATTAGATAATCAAATTTCAAAAACCAAACAACAAGTGAGCACGCCAGTACTGGATGAAATAACAACAGACACCAAGAACGAATTAAACTCAAGTCTACTATTAACTGACCCAGAGGAAATTAAAACTGTTATAAAAGACTTTCATGACTCAGCATTAGGGGGTCACCAGGGCGCCTTGAAAACATATTTCAGAATCAGAAAACAATTTAAGTGGAAAGGTATGCAGAAACAAATAAAAGATTACGTTAAGAATTGTCAAAAATGCCAAATAAATAAAAGTTCTAGGCTTACTAAAATGCCAATGGTTTTAACTGATACGCCTGTACGACCATTCGATAAAGTATACATGGATCTTGTAGGTATTTTACCGGAAACTATATCTGGAAATAAATATATATTAACTTTTCAAGATGATTTTTCAAAATACATGTGCTGCGTAGCCATACCGGATGCAGAAGCAAACACAGTAGCAAAAGCATTTTACGACGAAATCATTACACGTCATAATATACCGAAAGTATTAGTAACGGACAATGGTTCAAATTTCGTCTCAAAACTATTTTCAGATACTTGTAAATTATTAGGGATTAAAAAGTTACATATTACGCCATATCATCCACAAGCTAATGGGTCTTTAGAAAGAAGCCATCGTCCGTTAGCAGAATATCTAAGGAATTTTTCAAAAGAAGATGGTTCAAACTGGGACCAATGGTTAAATTCAGCAATGCATGTGCACAATAACACAGTGCATATGTCCACGGGGCAAACTCCATTCCGTACTTTATATGGGTACGACTTTGATATGCCAACAAATCTAAAGCGAAAATGTTCACCAGTATATAATACCGATGATTACAACAAGTTATTAAAATACCAAATTCAACGCACACACGAAATCGTGAGAGAGAATCAAGAAAAAGCAAAAGAAAAATCTAAACAAATCTATGATAGCACATTACACCCAAAAATATTTAGCGTAGGCGATAAAATTTTGTTAAAGAATCAGAATAGAAAGAATAAATTTTCACCTATTTGGGTAGGACCGTACGAGGTACTTTCGATAGTAAGTCCTGTAACGACAATGATTTCTATCAAAGGTAAAGGGAAAAAATTCCATAACAACTTAATAAAAGCATACAATTTTGAAGAAAATATAACGAAATAAATAACGTGACAAACAGTTCATGATGATCATAATACATAATGTAGATCATGTTAAATGCATAGTACTGCAAACAATGGTGAATGGAATAAATTACGCATAAATAAGATTTTTTTTTTTGGAATAGGTGTTTAATATTACTGAAATAAATTAGTGCATGAGGAAATAGCTATGTATTAATTTTAAAGGTGACTAGCATTGAATCATGTACTAACAAATGTTTTATAAGGAAAATAGATAAAGGAGTAAAGTAATTTAAGATATTATGAGTAAGAAAATATCAAAGGTTAATAACAGTTAATAATGAATAAGGTGATAAGCATGAGTATATTAGATGAGCTATAAAATAGTAAAATAAAATTTAAATTGTCACTACAATTGAGATAGGTCAGTACCTCAATGGCATTGAACCAAACGATATGAACCACTGCACTAATGCAAATGAAATGAGATACGTTATTTTGTATGTTATAATGTATACTGAAAAAAAAAAAAAAAAAAAAAAGAAAAAAGACGAAAATTAATATGAATATGAAAGATAATAATAAACGGATAGCATGAGCGAGACGGTGTGGAGAGGAGTCAAGGGAAAGTGCATAGTAGCCCAATGGGTTTAAATATAATGCATACCAAGAGTAATGCGGAGTAGGGAGTAAAAAATGAATTATAAGAACATGATTAAATTCGGAAATTAGTGCACGAATAAATAGCTAAATATTACTTATTGAAAATGACTAGCATTGATTCCTAATGAATTTATATAAAGAATAATTAGGTTATAACAATATTAGACGCTAAAGATTTTAAAAGTATAAATAAACATGTAGTAAAATAATAGTAACTTACACACACATATATAAAATATACACGTAATTCAATATTCTAATATAAGATAACGTAAATGGAAATAAGTTATAGAGGATGTTAAAAATAAATTATGTATACAATTTAAAGATTTTATAATGTAAAGTAATAATAGTATTTAGTTAATGATCCTGGTTCTGCAAATGGACAAGACGTACACGAAGAGACGAAGAAGTAACAAATAGACGAAGGGAAAACGAAGAATTACAAAATAGAGAAATACAATTCAGGAGCGTCAACGATGATCGTTTAGTTTATTTGGGAAAAGGTCTGAAATGGTAATGTTATGTAATGACATATGAAACAACATGTGAGAGTTATGGTGCGGACGACAACAATTGGACGTCAATCAGATGATTTATTAAGAGAAAGAAGGAGCTACACTATAAATATGGAGGTAGAAATTTGACAAATATGCAAAGTTGCGACTATTGTACCATAATGAGACAACAACATTTTACATCTTTACATACATATAATTAAAAAAAATGTCAATTTTATAGCACAAAACAACACTCTAATATTATAAGTTGAAGGATCTTTTTCATATACACTTAATTAGCTGTGAATGCGAACGTGTACTAAAACAACAAAGTCAAATGAACACGACAACATCAATGTATAATTAAAAGATACTAATTCCTGATCGATAGAAGAACACGCTAGAGGAAGACAAGTTATAATAAGATTCAGAAATATACGATTACAAAATTATCCATTTTAAAATCCGCTCTCAACAAATTACGATTTACTTGGCAGAAAAACAAAGCAATATCGAAGACGAAAAAATTAAATAATATCGACGACAAGAAGTTTTCAAGCAATTAACATCAAGACGAAGAACATCAGCTATTGTCCATTCTATACAGGGAAGGTGAGACGAAATCGAGAGTTGAAATGCAGCCAACATAATATACACGAGTAACAGAACCAGCGATCGCAGCAGTTTATGACATGTTAATGTTATTAAAATATTATAAATATGTAAAAGAAAATGAATGTAAGTTGAAGTGGAAATATAGTAAAGTTAAAGTAAAATTAAGAAAATTAAAGTAAAATGAGAACAAATTAAAATAACAAAAAAGTAACAATAAATTTGATTAAATAAAAGTAAAGTAAACTAGAGAAAAATAAGGAAAAATGGAAGTAGAATATAGTAAAAGTAAAAGTGAACAAATATTAAAAACTTCAACAATATAAATAAGAAAGTTAAAGAAATATTATTTAAAGAAAAGTATAATAATAAATTACTAAGAAAAAGAATATTCCACAAGAATAACTTTAAATATTCAAATTTAAAAATCGCAAAATATTTCCAAGTTAAAGTAAACAATTCGTTGCAAAAAATTAAGCATAATGTCTGATATGTATAATTAAAAAGAACAACTGAACAACACAAAACGCAGCAAGTGCAAAGCGGTAACCTGATCAACTACTGTTTTGTGCATTGTAACTGTTGTTTAGTAATTAGGTTATTAACCTCCAAATACATTATATTTTCAAATAATATAGTATGTCGTTGCCCATTAAAATAATATTGATGAACAAGAAAAAACTATTATTAAGTTTATTTATATACATTTTTTTTTATAGTAGTAATGCTTTATATGATGATATTAATAATGTAAAAGAAAAAACTATTATTCATTTTAATAATAATTTTTTCTTAAAATAAGGCTGGAGGTATGTTGTAAGTCAACATAGTGTCTTTTGGTAAGTCACTATACGTTGATATTATAAACGTATCGTGACCTACTTCCGCGATGACTACCTTATGCAGTTATCGTGAAGTTGGTGTAAGGTGTGATGTAGGGCTTACGTATCAAAGTTCAGTATTGTCGAAGTTGTGTCAAACCAGCGGTGGCGTGATTGGCTAGAGTGAAATTTGCGCACGGCACTCTGCCGGAACATGTTAGATTTGGAACATACCTCCATATAATAGTTTAAGTTAGATTTTAAGTCAGTTGTTAGTTGTAAATCAGTAGTTCAGTAGTAAACAATAATGTTAATATTAAAATATAACTTTAGAGTAAATAAAAGTATGTCTTAAAAGAAAAGACTTGTTTGAAATATTTCGGTTAATAAAAATGGAACTTCGACGTTGGACATTCTCTGGTAGGACATCATGGGTAATTATAAATGGAACGTTGCGACATTTGGCCTCACGCCTAAGCAACGGACATTATAATTACAACACTCGCAATCACGTGATTACAATTAAGATTCAATCACAATCACGCGTGATTCACGTGAATCCCGCTAAATCACATGTTTTTGTTTGCTATTGTTTTCAGAATGCATAAAAATACATATTTCATTTCTATATGTTGGTAAGATTGGTCGAAGAGAGTGGCACCTCCAATACAACCTACATCATTAATACGCAATAATGATGTTATGTTGTTAGCGATTTTGATAAAATATATCTCAATTTATAACGGAAATGGATCATCGATGTGCTGTTCATATAGAAAGGTAAAAACTGCCTCGAAGAATAATTCTACGGTGAATAATTCGTATAAAATCTTTGAGAATTGTCTCTGAAAAAATTATCTCTGGAAAAGAATTATCAATAAAAGAATAGATCGGGGTAGAATTTACCAGGGATGAATTGACTTTGGAAAAAAACTATTTTTGAAGCGATTTTTTTGGTTACTACATTTATAGCTCGAATAAAAACGGGACCACGAACCCTTGGAACAAATTAAACCTAATAAACAAAAGGAAGTCAACACAGAGTTTTCATGTAAATATATTTGAAACTGAAAATTAAACGTTCTACAAAAATGGAAATATCAAAAAAAAAAATGCATTTTATGTCCATTTCTATGAAATCAAGCAAAAATTATTGACATGATTCCACAAAAATTGACTAGCCCATACTAAGTACGGCCGGTTTGCAGGGATTAGATCAATTGTTGGCTGAAACCTTGTAACTTATTCTGTGTTGAAGAAGGGATGGATAGATGACGGTCAGTTCGCAAGGGAACGATTTATTATATTTGTGAATAGTGGGCAGACGCCTTCCCAAAGACTTCTGAGTTCAAGGGGTTGTCCGACTTGTTCTGTAATTCAGCAAAATATAGAAAAATCGCAAAAAATTAAGTGAGAAATTTTATTTTATGAAATATTCGACTCACTCCCGAAAAAATTGTACTCACGAACACTCACTCACGGTATTTTTGGTCTACTCACACTCACAATTACGTGAGCAAAATTAGGATTCAATCACAATCACGCGTGATTCACGTTGAATTACGCTCACGCACAGTATTTTTTTGTCTATTCACACTAACTCACAATCACGCGTGATGCACGCTGAATCACGCTCACATGCCCATCTCTAATGATTGTCACAACAGCAATGAAAATTGAGATATTTACAGTTGACTGATAGCAAACATCCGGATTTTTTTGACATTTGCAGCAAAACTGTCGTTATTTTGACATTTGACTACTATAAAAAAGTAAAATGACGTACTTTTTCCTTACGCTCGATTTATCCACAACAATTAAGAAAATCCAATGGTGTACAAAAGTGTCAACATTTTAATGGTAAAAGTGAAAATAAAATTTCCTGGGATTGTATCTCTTTTCAGAGAAAATATCTCTTTTCAGGGTTTACTTTAAGGACAGCATCGCCGGTCAGACTTGGTTCTCAAGTCGTTGTACAATTTTACATTCGATGACGATGGCGATGTATAACCAAGATACTGTTTTAATTATAGAATAAATAAAAATACATTTGATTCTTTTTATTTAAATTCAATAAAAATTACTCCGCGAATTCTAATGGAATAACTTTTCCAAATATTCCTCAACTGTCTTCATATTTGTAAGTTGTTTAATTGATATAAATAATCGTAAAAGATGGTTGACAGCAATATTTATCTTATTTGTCGGATGTTTGTCTCAAAGCCGATCTACATAATTTGTAAAAAATTTGATGTTCAGCCCAATAAGCAATGAGTTTAAGGTTCGATAAATTTGGAGAATTTTCTTTTACAACCAGTGTGGATGTAATGTCATGATGAAACCGAAGAAATGAATGTTATTCCAACGTTGGTTTTCGCAGTTCAAAAAACTTGACACGAAATTCACTACACAAAATTACTCAGTGGCAACCCAGTGACGTGATAAATTAAATGTCAACAAGAAAATTTTCATTCGCACAATCAGTGAGATCATTGTTTTTCGCTTGAATTAGTAAACAGACAAATTAATTGATATATAAGTGCAGGTCCAAACACGAAAGTCATCCCGAGAATTCTACCGCAATGTAAGTGGCCAAGGTTTACGAATACGTTTATGAAATATTAATATATTTTCATTCATACGCAGACAACATTGATATTTTACGCGAACCAGGCAATGTTATACATCGCAGTGGTGCAATTGGATTCAATGGTTTCATCTTCGCGGCACGTCGTGGATTTTACAAGAAGTTCCTGGACACTGCCACCGGTGCAGATGCAGTTGCAGCTGTAAAACATACTTTAATTCCTTTTAATATATAGTATTATAACTTATATGCGTTTTCTTTTATTTTATATTTAAACCTTTAAACGCTTGAATTCAAGTGTAATTTGAAGGCCGAATGACATTTTATTTATATCTTACAATTAAATTAAACCTCGAATGTATATTGAATGTCGGAATTCAAGTTTAGGTAAAGGCTATATTCAATTGCAATAAAAGCTACCAGTTTTGCTGGAGAACGCTATGGTTTTCAAGCTTACAATTACAAAAAGTTGAACGCTTTTCTCCAGTGAAAGCTTTGATATCCATGTTCAATATACATTCGATAATCACTTAATATCCAGGTTTTTGGTTTATTGGGAGGGCTGTGATATTTCTAGCAATCATATTTGTTTTCCTCGTGTACGTGGTTACGGTTTTTTTTAATCTCTGATTAAAACTGAAATAATATTAAAATTTTTAAATTGATACAAAATTGCGTCAACAGGAAATTTCCCCTCATTTATTGATATTCGAGAAAATTGTGTTGAATGTTGATACTTTGCATCAGTCGTGTAATTCTAGCTTTAAAGACGATTTTAAAATTAAAATCAGATTTCCATGTGAAAGTTGTCAGAAGAAGACGAATTTAATTTTAAAGTTGACTTTAAATTGTCTACACTCAGAAGAAAATGTACGACCATTGATCTTATGGTTCATGTATTAATAGTTTTTTCTTTTTAAATCAAAAGTTTTCTAATTAATTCAATAGTATTTGAAAAATACACTACCATAAATTTAAATATTTCAATATTATTATTTTAAATAGAATAAATACTGTTGTTTTAATGGTTTCCTCCTATAATAATAAACGTGGTGTAAAAAAGCATAAAAACGAATACAAACACGTTCGTTTTGTACGTCATCTGCGTGTTTACTCAAAATGTTCGCATGTATTTTGTAATAATCCACATTATTAAATGCGACATTGGTAAGGATTCAATATATTTAATGTAAATTTATTTATATTTTTATTTATTACAGAAAAAAAATAATACATCGAACTTCTATTCTTCTATTATGGCAACGGACTCAAAAATAACTGCAGACTCAAGTACTACAATCAATTATTGGAAACCAAAGCAAAAATTAAATGAGTTATAACCTTTTGCAGCAAGAAGTGTATTTTTATGTGTGTGTTGTAAAAGTGAATATCAATTTCGACATTTAAATAAAATAATATATACAATAAATTAACTAAAATACATTTTTGTTTTAAGAAGTTATTAGGAAAATGTAATACGACTATACCATAAAATTAATAATACGTATCATTAAATTTGTATAGGTCTTTATTATTGTAATTAAAATATCACATAAAATTTATGGTACAACCACACATTGTATTAACAGTTTCAATATTACTGAACTAATAATAATAATAATAGTTTGGCACTACAGCTCTATAAGAACTTAGGCCGAGCTCTCTCACCATTTTGAGCTGTGCGTGTTATATTTGTACTCAAAGTGGTGGGACCTACAGTTTATTGCCGAATCCGAACGGCGGGTGAGAGCTTTTCATAGGCAATGTTTTACTCTCGTAGGTTTGCCATTTACTGACGAGAGGTAGCGCGGTATAGAAAAAATGTTTCTATGAAAAGATGTTGTTAGCCCCAGTCCAGGCTTGAACCGGGGACCTTTCGTCTCACAGTCCAACGCACTAACCACTGAGCTACCGCGGCTACTGAACTAATGGGACGCATACTATTGACCAATTTTAATGGTATAAATTATTGTTTTTCTATTGAAATACTATCAATTTACCATGATTTTTTTCTGGGTGTATGATTAAGAGCAATTATATTTTATTCGTTTTAGTTAGTTTTATCGATTCTCTAAAACACCACTATATTAAATTGTTTATACAAAATTTGCATTGTCCAAAAATGCTCATACGAAAACAGCATTTTCCTGCTTTAAAAAATACATACAAATAATAGCCTAACCAATTAAAGCAATAATGTCGACTTTAAAGGTAGTAAAAGCTTTTTGACAAATAAATACAATAGAATATTTGTGAAAATTTTATAATGTCTTTATTGTCGACTTTATATCGTTTATTGGTTAGGCTGATTGAGAAGAGTAAGAAAATATCATATCGTAAGTTTTTTTTTTAACAATTCAACTATTATAATAATATAAATAATTTGGCGCTACAGTCGTATATAGACTTCGGCCAAGCTTTCTCACCATTTGAGCTGTGTGTGTTATATTTGTACTAAAATTGGTGGGATCTAGTTCATTGCCGAATCCGAACGGCGCACAGTGGATCGAAAGCGCGCATTTGGGCCGAAACAAAAATTTCGTCAATTTAATTTTTTTTTTGCAATCATAAAATAGACATCCTAGTTAATAGAAAACCATTAATTGAATTGTTTTATATTTATTATTTTCAACAGGACATCAGTCTAAAGTGGGTTCTTTTTTGATTTTTTTATAAATTTTAATATTTTATTTAATACTTTTTTTTAAAATTAATTTAAATTACTTCTTGTTAAGTTATTACATTGAAATGTTCACATATTAAAGCTAATATCATGTATTTCATACTCACTTTAAAAAATTACTAAAAATTTAAATTAGTCGACAAAAGTAGCAAATTATGAAAATTTTTGATTTTTTTTTTTAAATGGATGCAACTTGTGTAGCTAATCGTGGCTAATACAAAACACACTAAGATCGATAACTACAGATCTTTAGTCGTATGCCAGTATAAAAACTTGGGCCCGGAACGCCCCGGAATGGTAAAAAAAAACGATTTGAAAAAGTATGTTTTTTTTTTAAATAGATATATTTATACTTTTAATTATAACCTACACCTATCAGGTACAGGGTATATTAAGTTTTTGCAGATATTGTAACGCCCCTTAGGAGGCATGGTCGTTAAGAAAAAGTATATATATTTTTGATCAGCATTACTACCCGAGTCCGTTTAGCCATGTCCGTCTGTCTGTCTGTCTGTATGTCCGTCTTGCTGTCCGTATACGAGGAAACTTTAGAAATACTTGTCAGAATGTTATGAAATTTGGTCACAATATTTTTATTTTTAGCCAAAAGAAGGGTATGAGTTTGAAAATGAACCAAATCGATCAACGGACACTCCCACCTCCCATATTTTTATATAACACTTTAGGAACCTATAACTCGAAAAGTACCGAGGATATAATTACAAAATTTAAAACTTTTTGTTAGAATTTACCTAAAAATATGTCTTCCAATGGGCGTGATCCGCCCACATTATTTCCAGGTTTTCGATAGTGAGAATTTTAGTTGTATTTAACATTTTGTTCATTAATTCCTTAAATAATGAACAAAATGTAACTGATTATGCCAGAAATAAGAAAATTATATAAATTAAAATAATTTAATGATATTTTGTTGAAAAACTAGGAATTTCTATTTTTTTACATATATATTTCATATCAATAAATCAGTCAACTCTGCCTTTCAATTACATGTAGGGTACTCATGGAACAAGTTTAAAACTAAAATATATATATTCCCTGAAGTGTCTAGTTTTCAAAACAATTTTTCTTTTTTCAAAAGTTACATACAAAAAACTTCGATGCACGCCTTTTCCATACACTCAGCCCAATGTGCGGCGGGTGAAAGCTTTTCATAGGCAATGTTTTACTCTCGTAGGTTTGACATTTACTGACGAGAAGTAGCGTCGCATAGAAAAATGTTTTCTATGAAAAAAATGTTGGCAGTAGCTGGGGATAGAACCGGGGACATTTCGGCTCGTAGTCGATCGGACCAGCGACTTTTCGCTCGTAGTCCAAACAGTGTGTTCAGATTGAGCGATATTTTGATGATGCTCGCGCTTTTTATTTAGAAAAAGCGCCCCGTGCTTTTTTTGTGCTACTCTTTTTAAACTGTTGGTGTTTTTGATTTATTTGAAATGATTAAGACATTTTAGAAGACCGTTTTGTGAACTTCGTTTATCATAGTCGAAAAGGCAACAGAATATGTATTAGTCACCAAACAAAAATAATGTGGGAAACTCAAACGTATATAACACTATACTAAATTAAAAAAAAAAGTATCCGTGATCTTACTATGATATTCCGATGGAATTTAAAATTCGAAATTTGTTAAAAAGGAGAATACTACTATAAAAAAATCTTATTACCATTACACATATTTACCATACAATTCGCGTTCTGATTTTGACTGCTTAGATTTTTTATATTCCGTTACGTTTTTAAGAAAATTAATACCGATTGTTAATGTCGCACGGTGAACAAAATGATACAATTTTTGAACAAAACGCCATTTTTTTATTTTTAAATTTTCAAATTTCTTTTTTACTGTTACATACATAAAAGACCCATTAAGAATAATCTGTAACCATCTTTCTTATAACATTAACAGATTAAGAGATATGAGTCTTCAAAGTTAGGAAAAAAATTGCATTCCATACAAAAATATATGGAAATACATATTGGAACATAACTAAAATATCCTTGCATATCCTCTCAAATCATTAAAATTGTATTTAGGTTTACAAGAAATATATTTCCCGGATTAGGAGAATTAACATGGCAAAAATTAACATTTTTTATACATTTCTTCCTCTTTTTTTAATTTATACCAAGGACTGCAAGCGATATCCTTCATTCTCACTAACTTTTTTCTAATCACAATCAATGTGGTAAAAAATGAAAAATATGTCATCCCGATATCGTTCCCGGATTAGGAGAAATACACTTGGCAAAAATTACCATTTTTCATACATTTATTCCTTTTTGTAAATTTATTCTAAGGACTGAAAACGAAAGCGAACGAAGGATGTTCGCACTAACTTTTTTTTAATCATAATCAATGTGATAAAAAATCAAAAAAATATGAACCCGATATCTTTCCCGGATTAGAAGAAATTACATGGCAAAAAAAAACAGTTTGTCCTTCGTTCGCACTAACTTTTTTTTTAATCACAATCAATGTGGTAAAAAATATTACCCTGATATCGTTACCGGATTAGGAGAAATTACATGGCAAAAATTATCATTTTATTTCCTAATTTCATACATATGTACCTTTTTTGTAAATTTATTTTAAGGACTGCAAACGATACCCTTCATTAACACAAACTTATTTCAGATCACAATCAATGTGGTCTAAAATAAAAAAATATATCATACCGATATCAGCTCCAGATTTTAAAAAATCACATGTCAAAAATCCACAAAATTCTCGAAGTTAAATTATTTTTACATAACTTTTGTGAATCAATAGAAGACATTTTGTAAAGCATAACTATACCCTGATATTTTTGTATTAAGTAAAAAAAAATATCAACGAAATCTACCGATTTGTTTTGAAGTTATATAATTTTGTTCAAAAAAAGTGCTTTTTTGTTTACCGTGCGTCGGCAAGATTTTTTGTTAGAGGGGGTAAAATATATAAAACAAAATTTAAAAAAAAACGCGCTATTTTGTGTCCAACTGAACTATATAAAGAACAATTTGTGTATCCCGTTAGGGCAAGAATTGAACAAGTAAAAAAAAAGAGTGTGAAAGCATATTGTCGGTGATACTGCAAAACCTAACTATAAGTGAAAATTACGACTAATTTTGTGTTATAATCGGGTTTTTATTGATATGTTGATCGGATAAATTAGATAAATATAAGTTATGACATACTTAATTTTGTATGAAGTAAGTGCAGAATTAAGACTGAAAATAGATTCGTTTCTTCTGTAAAATTCATTTTTTAAGAGGTATTCGAAAATGTAAATAGGCGGTTTTGCAGTATCACTGACGATAAGCCATTTTTTTACAAAATAAATTGAAAAATATGAAAAATATTTGCTCACCTCACTCCTAATCCGTACACCGTTATTTTTGGATATTTTCTGACATTTTTGAGAATATAAAAAACAAAGTAGTTGTCTAATAACTTCAAACACAGTTGTAATGTTTCGATATGTTTCTAAGATATTCGAAATTTTTTGATTTTTGTCTTTTTTTTGCATTATTATTTTCGCTTTAGAATCTAACAATAAACAAGAAATTAATTGTATATTTTTAAAATTAATTCTCATATATATTTTTTTTCGTTAATATAATGCAGTTCTCAAAATTTCATCTTGATTTGACAAGTGGGCGTGTTACCTCCCATATAAAAAAAATGTAAAAAATGTAATTTATTGGAAATTAATAGAGCTACAGTGATGGAACTTTATAATACTTGTCGTTGATATAATTCACGTTTTCAAATTTCATCTTGATTGGACAAGTGGTCGTGTTACCTCCCATACAACCAAAATCTGTTAAAAAGGTTAATATTAGTATAAATGGTCGGTCGCTGAAATGTGAATAACTCGGAAAAGGCAACATTTTCATTAGTGTTTTGAAAAATTTAATATGTGTACTAAGTAACAATATAATCAGTTTTGTCGGATTTCTCGAAACGTTTCTGAGGTTTTCGCCAACTTTAGGTAATAGCTGCCGCACTGTGCGACGCTACTATTATTGCTATGCAAAAATTTTGCTGGTACCAATAACAATATTATGTAGTTGACGTATATGGTTTGGAAGAAGAAAAACTAAAATGTTATAGGTTTGTATCAATATTGTTGTATATCCTTTTATCCGGACCAGAACTTTGAACGCCAATTTGTTTAGGAGACTAAAATCCATTATAATGCATACTTAAGCTCGAATCACACGCTTAAATAACATCAATTTCAGTTGATGCTCGCGTAGTCAACACAAATTGACTCAATTTGGTTGATGCTTTTTCAAATTTTGTATTGAAACTGACACAAAAATAAAAATTTTAAATTGATACAAAATTGCGTCAACCTGAAATTTCCCCTCATTTATTGATATTCGACAAAATTGTGTTGATTGTTGATGCTTTGCATAAATCGTGTGATTCTAGCTTTAGTTTTTCAATATATTAATATTTGAATTCAAAATGATAAATGAAACAATCAAAATTTCATTTTTTTCCTGAAGTATCATCAACTGAAAAAGCTCGTGAAGGACGAGTGAGTTACCATTAAATTAATTTTTTTTGTCAAATTAATAATTCATATAAATGAACAAAATGAGAGGTTGCCACCTTAAATCGAAGATTATTTTCCTCCATACAAATAAGGACCAATCTATATATACACTGACTCCATAAAGTCTCCGTACAGATACGACAATTTTACATATCTCACTAAATAATCATGTTATGAGTTTTAAGTTAGATAAATTATATTTTGTTATAAAGGCGCACTTATAAGAATATAGTTTTATTACAAAACATAAATATATTAATTTGAATATAGGCAAAGAATATACATTTGATATAGAGTTTTGCTGGCGTTGCTCCCGAAAACATTGGTTATGTGGAATTGGAATTTTACAGATTGAAGTTAACAGAGGAAAACAGTGCATACAACTGGATCTGTCCGCGGATAATTTGCAACCAAACTTACCAAGATATATTGCAATCCAACGCCTTATAAATTTTAATTAATTTTTTCTGTCCAAAAATGTGGAAGAAAACATCAGAATATTGATTTGAAACTGTGTCTGTTGACAACATTTTCGTTTCAATTTCCACATAACCAATGTTTGAATTTATTTGACAAAAGTGGCAGCAAAACCACCTGTATCAAATATATACTCTCTGATATAGGAAGAATAATTCAATTTATTCGATTGATACAAAAAATAAACCAACAAAAGTTTCCGTACAGTAAGTTTATACAGTAAAAAATATTTTTTCTATAAGAAATATTCACATTAATACATATGAATATGAATATTTTAGTCCAGTAAATGGTTAGTATAGAGATGTATGGCGTCATCTGGAGTAGGCTAACTTGTTTTAATAGATACTAGAATGGATAAATTTGCATATTTAAATATTTTAAAGGAAAATCTACAATTTAGTGTCAATAAATATGGTATAGGGCCTTTTTACCACTTCCAGCAGGACAATGATCCCAAATACACCTCTGAAGTGGTGACGAAGTGGTTGCTCTACAACGTCCCAAATCAGTTAAAGCATCCTGTTGAGTTCTCGGATCTCAACCTAATGAAACATTTGTGGGACGACTTAGAAAAAAATATTCGACAGCACAACATAACCAACCAAAATCAGCTTAAGACGGTACTAATTGAGAAGTGGGAAAAGATCGAGTCAGAAACAACAATTAAGCTGGTTAATTCCATTAAGAACCGAATAAATCAAGTAGTTATGACTTAAAGAGAACTGCATATTAATGTACATATTTTCTTATAGAAAAAATATTTTGTACTGTATAAACTATACTGTACGGAAATTTTTTTGGTTTCCTTTTTGTATCAATCGAATAAAATGAATCATTCTTCCGCGCATTTATAACAAAATATAATTTATCTAACTTAAAACTCATAACATGATTATTTAGTGAGATATGTAAAATTTTCGTATCTGTACGGAGACTTTATGGAGTCAGTGTATATCTCTTAAACCTGACGTGATAGGAAAAGGTTTCAGTTAACTCAATGATGCTAAATACAAATTGTCAAATTTCTGTCATCAAAATAAGTGTGCTTCTGCTGCACTGTGTACATTTGTATAGATTAGATATAGATGGCAAACCCTGATGGGGATCCATAAACATTTTGGTGTATTCTACTGAAATAATTACTGAGGATGATTTAAACCAAATTATAGAAGGAAAGGAGTAGCAGAAAATACAATAATTCCAAATTAAAATGCCACAATAGTAAATGTCTTGAGTTGTAAAAATTAAGATTTAAATAATTACTTGACAAAATATTATAGCTTGTCCGATAGTTATTCCACCATATATATTTTGTATTGCGTTGTATTTTTCCTCCTCATTGCGACATTTAACATAATATTGCTTTATGTTATCTAAGGATTCTTGTTCTCTCAAAAGTCTGTAATAAAAATTTGTTTTTTTTTGTATGTTTAAAATTGCATTTATTATTTATTACCTGATAATAGTTGGATCGGAAACTATATGTTGAGCAAAATTCATGACCTCCTTATCATATGTAGCAGAGAAAAATAACATTTGACATTTGAGAGATAATTGCCTTAAAACAAACCATTTTAAATTATACAAAAAATATTTAAACATCATTTAACTTGTGAATTCGAATGCACTGATCGTGGTGTCCCTGTGTTGCGATCATAACGTCCGCTTCGTCCAAAACAAAAACTCTTATTTTCTTCAAATCGAAAACACGATATTTCAGTCCCCAATCAAGAATTTTACCAGGAGTGCCAATTATAATATGATCCTTAAGTTTAGTATTTGGAACCACTGCATACATGTAAGAACTACTAAATGTTTTCTTAATAACAATAAAATAACAAACCTTCTTCACCACGAACTGCGAATTTTAATTTAATATCTGGACAAAACTGAGCCATTCGTGCTGCTACCTCACCTGTTTGTATAGCAAGCTCATAAGTTGGCGATAAACAAAGAACCTAAAATACAACATTTAAATAAACATAATTAAATGTATAACTGTAATTACATTATTGCACTACAAGTCTATAATTATTCATATTTTTATAAAAAAATAGAATATAAATTATATATGAATATAAAAAATCAGACGAAATTTATATGGGCCATTCCACACCAAATCGACCAACAAAAGTAATGTTTGAGATTTTACCTTTTCGATTTCAATGAAATTTGGGCAACTGATAAAAATTATTGAGATATACATTGACCTTTTTTTTTAATAAATCAAACCCTTGCTAAACGACCGTCATATACCCACCACTTCTTCAACCTTGCAACTGCAAGTTGCAAGGTTTCAGTCAATAATTGATCTTACCCCTGCAAACCGGCCGTACTTAGTATGGGCTAGTCAGTTTCTGTGGTGTCATGTCAATATTTTTTGGTTGGTTTCATACGACCGTTCATGGAAATGGACATAGAACATATTTTTTTTTTCGTTTTATACCCATTTTTGTAAAAAGTTGAATTTTCAATTTCAACTATACCTGATAATTGTATTGACTTCCTTTTGTTTATAAAGTTTAGTTTGTTACAGGGATTCGTGTGGGGTCCCGCTTTATTCGAGTTATAGATGTAGTAACAAAAAAAACGCTTCAAAATAGTTTTTCCCAAAAACAATTCATCTCTGGTAAATTCTACCCCGGACTATTCTTTTATTGATAATTCTTTTACAGAAATAATTTACCAGAGACAATTCTCAAAGATTTTACACGAATTCTTCACCGAAGATATCATTATTGCGTTTTAAAGATGTAGGTTAGAGTGTCACTTAATTTTTAACACCCATGTCTCATTGTCATTGCACACCTTATTTTTGAGTCCTAATAAACAATGCTAAGAGGTAAAAATCGAAAAAACTGTCAAATAAGGACACCCTAATGTAGGTTGTATTGGAGGTGCCACGCTCGGTCGACCAATATCACCAATAGAAATAGAAATGAAGTATGTTTTTTTATGCCCTCTGAAAACAATAGCAAAAAACACGTGATTTAGCGTGATTCACGTGAATCATGCGTGAATGTGGTTGAATGTCAATTTTACTCACGTGATTGTGAAAGAGTGTCAGTAGACCAAAAAAAAGGCCGTGAGTGAGTTTGCGTGATTAAAAAAATCTTTCGTGAGCGTGAGTGGGTGTGAGTCAAAACTCACTCACGTGGTCATCTCTAGTTCAAAGTTAAAAAATATGGGCCACAAATCACTTTTCTATGGTTGTTCATATTTCAATATCTCTTAAAGTAAAAATGCTAGAAACTCAGTTAATGGCTCGTTTTAAAGCTAATCGAACAAGCTTTTAAAAAACTTTTAAACTGTTGCCATTGGTAATTATCCTTGCACTTCAAACCTGATGTCCTTAAAAATTACCCTTTTAAAAATTCTGAAATTTTTTTTTGTTTATCCGATTAATATAATAAATCTGATTGTTTGTTGGTTTGTTTGTTCCGCATTTCCGTCTCAACGGCTTATCCGATTTTCATAAAATTATTACCACAGATGCGGTATGGTCTGAAAGGAATGATAGGCTATATATGGACGGGATTGGACAATTGAATTGGTACCTCCCATACAACCTAAACTTTTAAAACGATATAACTCGGCACTTTCGGCAGCTACGAAAATGAAACAAAACATTGAAATACAAGAAAAATATTTAAAAGCAAAAACAAAAAAGCAAAAATACAAAAACAATAACACAAACTAAAGGAAAAACAAAAAAAAAAAAAGAAAAAAAAATCAAAAACACAAAAATAACAATTTTTTCGACATTGTTTTTGGCGTATATTTTTTTATTTGGAAAATGGTGATTACGACCATTGCGTTCTTTTTGTCCTCCAAAATGTTTTTTTTTAATAAAATTTATCTTTCTACTCACCACACCAAAATTCACCACATTAAAACTCACCACTCAAAAATTCACCGCACTTAAATTCACCACACTGAAATTCACCACACTAAAATTCACCACACTAAAATTCGCCACACTAAAACTCACCACACTAAAACTCACCACACTAAAACTAACTACAATAAAACCACACTAAAATTCACCACACTAAAACTCACCACTCTGAAACTCATCACAATAAAACTCACCACAATAAAATTCACCACACTAAAATTTATTACTACATTTCACCACACTAAAACTCACCACACTAAAACTCACTACTGGGAAGAATTTTACCGGGAAAAATTCTACCGTGAAGAATTCTAAGGGAAGAATTCTACCGGGAAGAATTCTACGGGAAAATTTCTACCGCGAAGATTCTACGGGAATGCGTTCTATGGGGAAGAATTTTACGGGAATATTTCTACTGGAAAGAAAACTTAAATGTTTTAAGAATATGTTTCGGACATCTCCACCGAATATTTTAAGACTAAAATAAGGACTGCGTCGAATAAAATTGTCCGTTACATATCTTTCCATAATGTGCTATTGTAAGATTCTAATTAAAACAATTTGATCATAGTAGCTCTGAATTAAATGGCAGAAAATAATTTGTGTCAGTTATAGTCAAGAGCAAATTTATTTAACGCGAAAATGGCAAACGAAGTGGAAGTGCGAGAAAATATAATTAAAATTTTACAAAAACAACCTAGATGGTCTTTTAAAAAAATTGCCAAGGAGGTAGGGGCTAACCCTAACACCATTTTTCGCGTTATCAACCGCTTTAAGGAAGACCTGAGTATTGATCGGAAGAAAGGTTCTGGTAAAAAAAAACCACACATGATCGTGAAAAGTCGATAGGTGGACAACAAAAAAAGTGGCCAAAGACCTTCAAGACTTTAAAAGAAAGTGGTCTTCAGCAGCTGTGAGGGTGTCGGACACTACCATTACAACATTAATGGGAGGGGTTCCGGAAAAATTAAAACTTTTTATTAAAAAAATATTAATTTCTGGTTTTTTATATATTTTTTAAAATCTAAAAATAATTTGCAAAATAAAATATTTTATTCTATAAAAATTCGATTACTAGATTTTTAGATTTTTTAATTTTTGTAGCGGACAATTTTATTCGACGCAGTCCTTAAAAATTGCGCCTAATCCAGGAAAAGACCCTAGAAAAACAGATCGACATCTACCACCTATTAGTCGACTATAAAGCCGCCTTCGACACTCCGATAAGGGAACGATTATACGCCGCAATGTCTGAGTTCGGTATACCTGCGAAACTTATAAGGCTTTGCAGGATGACCCTGAGCAACACACGTTGCTCACTGAGAATAGGAAAAGACCTCTCCGAGCCATTTCATACCGAACGAGGTTTCAGACAGGGTGACTCCCTATCGTGCTACTTTTTTAACTTATTGATGGAGAAAATAGTTCGAGCTGCCGAACTCCGTCAAAGCGGCACTATCCTCAACAAAAGTGTCATGCTGCTCGCATATGCCGACGATATTGATATCATTGGCAGGAGCACACGAGCAGTCAGCGCAGCATTCTCCAGATTGGAGAAAGAGTCGCGTCGAATGGGTCTAGCGGTGAACGAGGACAAGACGAAGTTCATTGTGTCAACAAGCAAAAAAGAGTCCGTGCGTCTTGGACAAAAAGCTGATTTTGACACCCACAAGTTCGACATTGTGAAGGACTTCGTCTATCTGGGATCCAGCGTAAACAGCAACAACGACGTCAGCCTGGAGATCAAACGGAGAATAACTCTTGCCAACGGGTGCTACTTTGGGCTCAGTAGGCAATTGAGAAGCAGAGCCCTCTCTCGCCGGACAAAAACAACGCTCTACAAGTCACTCATCATGCCCGTCCTACTTTATGGTGCAGAAACATGGACGCTGGCCACCACCGATGAGACAGTACTGGGAGCGTTCGAGAGAAAGATTCTCCGTAAAATCTTTGGCCCTATCTGCTTTGCTAACGAGTATCGAATCAGGATGAACCACGAGCTGTATGATTTATACGACGACATTGACATAGTCAAGCGCATCAAGATCCAGCGTCTTCGCTGGCTAGGTCATGTCGAACGAATGGATGAAAACACTCTAGCCAAGAAGGTGCTTGAATCGAAACTCGAAGGTGGACAGCGTTGGAAAGACCAAGTTGAGGACAACCTGGCAACGCTTGGTATTTCTAACTGGCGTCAGCGCGCGCAAAGCAGATCCGACTGGCGCGGCTTCATCTCAGCCGCCAAAACCGACCCACGGTTGTAAGGGCCATTTAAGTAAGTAGTCCTTAAAAAAAATCGTAGGCAGGTTTTTTAAAATATCGCTGTTTCAATTTTTTTTGTGCGGTTTTTTGAAAATAACTTTTTTTTTTTTGCCTCAAACTATTAACTTTAGCCACTATATAACCCATAACAACTTCACATAATTTGTCCACCGTTATGGGTCATAATTAGTGGTAACAAGTGCGAAAATATAGATTTAAAAAAAAAAATGGTCATTATTGAATAAAAAACGAGCTGTAGTGGACTTTTCCAAAGATATTGCGATTTTACCTTGTAATTATTACATATTTTAAAATAAAAAAATTAAAAATATACACTATAGTTTCCGTTTTTTATGACAATATCTTTTGAAATATTCACAACATTAAGTAAAATGTTTATTCCAGCTTGTAGCTAATATTGAATAAAAAAACGAGCTGTAGTGGACTTTTCCAAAGATATTGCGATTTTACCTTGTAATTATTACATATTTTAAAATAAAAAAATTAAAAATATACACTATAGTTTCCGTTTTTTATGACAATATCTTTTGAAATATTCACAACATTAAGTAAAATGTTTATTCCAGCTTGTAGCTAATATTGAATAAAAAAACGAGCTGTAGTGGACTTTTCCAAAGATATTGCGATTTTACCTTGTAATTATTACATATTTTAAAATAAAAAAATTAAAAATATACACTATAGTTTCCGTTTTTTATGACAATATCTTTTGAAATATTCACAACATTAAGTAAAATGTTTATTCCAGCTTGTAGCTAATATGGTCTACTTTTAGGACCATGCAAACCGGCAGTACTTAGTATGGGATAGTCAGTTCCTGTGGTGTCATGTCAATATTTTTTGGTTGGTTTCATACGACCGTTCATGGAAATACCCATTTTTGTAAAAAGTTGAATTTTCAATTTCAACTATACCTGATTAATTGTATTGATAATTGTATATTTTCCCAAAAACAATTCATCCCTGGTAAATTCTACCCCGGACTATTCTTTTATTGATAATTCTTTTACAGAAATAATTTACCCGAGACAATTCTCAAAGATTTTACACGAATTCTTCACCGAAGATCAAAATCTCTAACATCATTATTGCGTTTTAAAGATGTAGGTTAGGGTGTCACTTAATTTTTAACACCCATGTCTCATTGTCATTGCACACCTTATTTTTGAGTCCTAATAAATAATGCTAAGAGGTAAAAATCCAATAAACTGTCAAATAAGGACACCCTAATGTAGGTTGTATTGGAGGTGCCACGCTCGGTCGACCAATATCACCAATAGAAATAGAAATGAAGTATGTTTTTTTATGCCCTCTGAAAACAATAGCAAAAAACACGTGATTTAGCGTGATTCACGTGAATCATGTGTGAATGTGGTTGAATGTCAATTTTACTCACGTGATTGTGAAAGAGTGTCAGTAGAGCAAAAAAAGGCCGTGAGCGAGTTTGCGTGATTAAAAAAATCTTTCGTGAGCGTGAGTGGGTGAGTCAAAACTCACTCACGTGGTCATCTCTAGTTCAAAGTTAAAAAATATGGGCCACAAATCACTTTTCTATGGTTGTTCATATTTCAATATCTCTTAAAGTAAAAATGCTAGAAACTCAGTTAATGGCTCGTTTTATGCCCGTAACTTCAACGAATAGATATCTACTGGTGCTTAGTTATCTATCGTGTAAGCAAAATTTCGTAACTTCAACGCATAGTTAAGGAGTAAAAACACCGGATAGGTAAGAGATATCTGTTCGGTACGAACACCAATAGATATCTACTCGTTGAAGTTACGGGCATTAAAGCTAATCGAACAAGCTTTTAAAAAACTTTTAAACTGTGGCCTGTGGTAATTATCCTTGCACTTCAAACCTGATGTCCTTAAAAATTACCCTTTTTAAAATTCTGAAAATTTTTTTTGTTTATCCGATTAATATAATAAATCTGATTGTTTGTTGGTTTGTTTGTTCCGCATTTCCGTCTCAACGGCTTATCCGATTTTCATAAAATTATTACCACAGATGCGGTATGGTCTGGAAGGAATGATAGGCTATATATGGACGGGATTGGACAATTGAATTGGTACCTCCCATACAACCTAAACTTTTAAAACGATATAACTCGGCACTTTCGGCAGCTACGAAAATGAAACAAAAAATTGAAATACAAGAAAAATATTTAAAAGCAAAAACAAAAAAGCAAAATCAGAAAACAAAAGCAAAAATACAAAAACAATAACACAAACTAAAGGAAAAACAAAAAATTTAAAGAAAAAAAAATCAAAAACAAAAAAAAACAATTTTTTTCGACATTGTTTTTGGCGTATATTTTTTTATTTGGAAAATGGTGATTTCGACCATTGCGTTCTTTTTGTCCTCCAAAATGTTTTTATTAATAAAATTTATCTTTATACTCACCACATCAAAATTCACCACATTAAAACTCACCACTTAAAAATTCACCACACTTAAATTCTTACTTACTTAAATGGCCCTTACAACCGTGGGTCGGTTTTGGCCGCTGAGATGAAGCCGCGCCAGTCGGATCTGCTTTGCGCGCGCTGACGCCAGTTAGAAATACCAAGCGTTGCCAGGTTGTCCTCAACTTGGTCTTTCCAACGCAGATTTGGACGCCCTCTTCTACGCTGTCCACCTTCGAGTTTCGATTAAGCACCTTCTTGGCTGGAATGTTTTCATCCATTCGTTCGACATGACCTAGCCAGCGAAGCCGCTGGATCTTGATGCGCTTGACTATGTCAATGTCGTCGAATAACTCATACAGCTCGTGGTTCATCCTGATTCGATACTCGTTAGCAAAGCAGATAGGGCCACAAATTTTACGGAGAATCTTTCTCTCGAACGCTCCCAGTACTCTCTCATCGGTGGTGGCCAGCGTCCATGTTTCTGCACCATAAAGTAGGACGGGCATGATGAGTGACTTGTAGAGCGTTGTTTTTGTCCGGCGAGATAGGGCTCTGCTTCTCAATTGCCTACTGAGCCCAAAGTAGCACCTGTTGGCAAGAGTCATTCTCCGTTTGATCTCCAGGCTGACGTCGTTGTTGCTGTTTACGCTGGATCCCAGATAGACGAAGTCCTTCACAATGTCGAACTTGTGGGTGTCAAAATCAGCTTTTTGTCCAAGACGCACGGACTCTTTTTTGCTTGTTGACACAATGAACTTCGTCTTGTCCTCGTTCACCGCTAGACCCATTCGACGCGACTCTTTCTCCAATCTGGAGAATGCTGCGCTGACTGCTCGTGTGCTCCTGCCAATGATATCAATATCGTCGGCATATGCGAGCAGCATGACACTTTTGTTGAGGATAGTGCCGCTTTGACGGAGTTCGGCAGCTCGAACTATTTTCTCCATCAATAAGTTAAAAAAGTAGCACGATAGGGAGTCACCCTGTCTGAAACCTCGTTCGGTATGAAATGGCTCGGAGAGGTCTTTTCCTATTCTTACTGAGCAACGTGTGCTGCTCAGGGTCATCCTGCAAAGCCTTATAAGTTTCGCAGGTATACCGAACTCAGACATTGCGGCGTATAATCGTTCCTTTATCGGAGTGTCGAAGGCGGCTTTATAGTCGACTAATAGGTGGTAGGTGTCGATCTGTTTTTCTAGGGTCTTTTCCTGGATTAGGCGCAATGTGAAAATCTGGTCTATGGTGGACTTTCCAGGTCTGAAGCCGCACTGATAAGGTCCAATCAGTCTGTTGACGATGGGCTTCAGTCTTTCACATAATACGCTCGATAGAACCTTGTATGCGATATTGAGTAGGCTGATCCCACGGTAGTTGGCGCAGATAGTGGGATCCCCTTTCTTAAGAATTGGGCAGAGTACACTGAGGTTCCAGTCACTTGGCATGCTTTCATCCGACCATATTCTGCTTACGAGCTCGTGCATGCTCTCTATTAGCTCTTCGCCTCCGGTCTTAAACAATTCAGCAGGCAGGCCATCAGCACCTGCGGCTTTGTTGTTTTTCAGCCGAGCAATGGCTGTTCTGACCTCGTCATGGTCGGGTGGCGGAATCTCAACGTCGTCATCAAGTACTGGGGTTGCCGGGTTTGCTTCTCTATCGGTGGAATTGAGGTCATCATCACCGGTCAGCAGTTTAGAGAAGTGATCCCTCCATATTTTTAGTGTGCTCTGGATATCTGTCACTAGATTTCCGTTCTCATCTTTACAGGAAGAGGCTCCGGATTTCGAACCTCCGGCTAGGCGTCTTATTTTCTCGAAGAATTTTCGAGCCTCATTCCTGTCCCCATGCATCTCAATCTCCTCACACTCACGTCTTTCTGCCTCGCTTTTTTTACGCCTGAAAAGACGTCTCTCTTCCCTCCTCTTCTCTTTGTATCGCTCCTTCGCAGCTCGCGTAGCTACTGACTGCAGGGTGGATTTGTACGCAGCGTCTTTCTCTGCAGTGGCCGCGCGACACTCTTGGTCATACCACTGATTCCTCAGGGGACGTTGGAATCCAAGCACCTCTTCGGCAGCCGTACGCATAGAGCAGGAGATATGATTCCACTGCGCGCTTATATCATCGAGAGGAGGAGTGCTTTGTCTAAGCAGGTGTGAGAGTCGAGTGGAAAAGGCTTGCGTTGTCTGTTGTGATTGCAGCTTTCCGACGTCTAGCTTTCTCTGCGTTTGGTTCCGTACGTTCTTCGCAGCGCTTAAGCGTGTGCGGACCTTGGCTGCTACAAGGTAATGATCCGAGTACATATTGGCACATCGGATAGTGCGTACGTCCATCACGCTTGAAGCGTGCCTTCCGTCAATCACAACGTGATCAATTTTATTTCGAGTTTTTTGATCGGGCGACAACCATGTGGCCTTGTGGATATCGAAATGTTAGAATCTAGTGCTACTAACTACCATGTTTCGTGCTGCGGCGAAGTCGATTAGCCTCGTTCCGTTATCGGAAGTGTTGGCATGGAGGCTAAATTTTCCGATTGTGGGACAATAGATGGCTTCTCTGGCCACCTTGGCGTTAAAATCGCCTAGCACGATTTTGATATCGTGGCGGGGGCAGCGCTCGTATGCGTTGTCTAGGCGCTCGTAGAAGCGCTCTTTTGTCTCGTCATCTTTCTCGTTCGTCGGAGCGTGCGCACAAATTAGGCTGATATGGAAATATTTAGCCTTGATGCGGATTGTTGCCAGACTTTCGTCCACGGGCGTGAACCTAGAGACAAGGTGGCGGAGTCTCTTGCCGACCACAAATCCACATCCAAATTCGTGTCTCTCCGCATGGCAGCTGTAGTAGATATCACAGGACGCTTGTTTCGAACAGCCCTGTCCCGTCCATCGCATCTCCTGGATAGCGGTGATGTCAGCCTTATATTTTTCGAGGACATCTGCCAGCTGGATAGAGGCACCTTCCCTATAAAGGGTCCGGACATTCCAGGTGCATATCCGTAAATCATGGTCCTTAAAACGTTTGCGTGGGTCGTCATCGTTGTAATCGGTCGTTATCCGAGGCTTCTTTTTTGTTTTCATTGGGCGCATAGGTTTTTTTTTCCGTGGTGGGACCCAAACCCAACGCACGAACCCTCACTCTGAGGGAGATGCTCGCCACTCACTTTAGCCGACTTCTACACCGGGTGGTGTAGAGCGCCGTTTCCAGGGACTTCCACGTGGAGGACTTCCACCGAAGTGGAGGTGTCACCATTTGACAATTTGTCAATTCTGGTGACCAGTGAGTTGACTTGAGACGACACCGACAAGGATTGCGCTGGCTTCGCCATGTTGAAGCACTCAGACACGTTGCCTTGTGATAATTGCCCCCACACATAAATTCACCACACTGAAATTCACCACACTAAAATTCGCCACAGTAAAACTCACCACACTAAAACTCACCACACTAAAACTAACTACAATAAAACCACACTAAAATTCAGCACACTAAAACTCACCACTCTAAAACTCATCACAATAAAACTCACCACAATAAAATTCACCACACTAAAATTTATCACTACATTTCACCACACCAAAACTCACCACGCTAAAACTCACCACACTAAAACTCACTACTGGGAAGAATTCTACCGGGAAAAATTCTACCGTGAAGAATTCTAAGGGAAGAATTCTACCGCGAAGGATTCTACGGGAATGCGTTCTATGGGGAAGAATTTTACGGGAATATTTCTACTGGAAAGAAAACTTAAATTTTTTAAGAATATGTTTCGGACATCTCCACCTAATATTTTAAGACTAAAATAAGGACTGCGTCGAATAAAATTGTCCGTTACATATCTTCCCATAATGTGCTATTGTAAGATTCTAATTAAAAAAAATTGATCATAGTAGCTCTGAAATGGCAGAAAATAATTTGTGTCAGTTATAGTCAAGAGCAAATTTATTTAACGCGAAAATGGCAAACGAAGTGAAAGTGCGAGAAAATATAATTCAAATTTTACAAAAACAACCTAGTTGGTCTTTTTAAAAAATTGCCAAGGAGGTAGGGGCTAACCCTAAGACCATTTTTCGCGTTATCAACCGCTTTAAGGAAGACCTGAGTATTGATCGGAAGAAAGGTTCTGGTAAAAAAAAAAAACCACACATGATCGTGAAAAGTCGTGAAAGTCGATCGGTTGTGAATATTTTAAAGAAAGATCCAAGCATATCCGGAAGGAAAGTGGCGAGAAAGGCGGATTGATTACTCAGAATCTTTCGTGCGCAGGACTAAGAAAGAAGCTGGGCTGAAGACGTACAAGGTCCAAAAAGTTCCGGTGTAAAGGCCGTCAAGAATGAAACCGCAAAACAACGATCTAAAAAGCTGAACCAAGATTTTTTTAAAAAATTCGATTGCTGCATAATGGACGAAGACTTATGTTTTAGAGGACTTTTCTCAGCTACCTGGGCAGGAATTTTATACAGCCGATTCTCGAGGAAATGTCGCTGAAAAATTTAAATCAAAAAAAATGACAAAATTCCCAAAGAAATTCCTTGTTTGGCAGGCAATTTGCAGTTGCGGAAAAAGGAGCAGCTCATTCGTGACATCGGGCGAAATTTATGTGAAGGAATGCTTGCAAAAGAGATTGCTTCCATTTTTACGCCAACATGAAGTGTCCACATTTTTTTGGCCTGACCTCGCTTCATGACACTACAGCAAAACGGCCTTAGAGTGGATCCAACAAAATGCAGTGATTTTGGTGCCTAGAGAAGTCAATCCACCAAACTGTCCAGAACTCAGGCCGATTGAGAGATACTGGGCTTTAGTAAAAAGGGAGATGAAGACAACAAAAAAAGTGGCCAAAGACCTTCAAGACTTTAAAAGAAAGTGGTCTTCAGCAGCTGTGAGGGTGTCGGACACTACCATTACAACATTAATGGAAGGGGTTGAGGAAAAATTAAAACTTTTTATTAAAAAAATATTAATTTCTGGTTTTTTATATATTTTTTTAAATCTAAAAATAATTTGCAAAATAAAATATTTTATTCTATAAAAATTCGATTACTAGATTTCTAGATTTTTTCATTTTTGTAGCGGACAATTTTATTCGACGCAGTCCTTAAAAAAAATCGTAGGCAGGTTTTTTAAAATAACGCTGTTTCAATTTTTTTTTTTTTTTTTTTTTTTGCTCAAACTATTAACTTTAGCCACTATATAACCCATAACAACTTCACATAATTTGTCCACCGTTATGGGTCATAATTAGTGGTAACAAGTGCGAAAATATAGATTTAAAAAAAAAAAAAAATAGTCATTATTGAATAAAAAAAACGAGCTGTAGTGGACTTTCCAAAGATATTGTGATTTTACCTTGTAATTATTACATATTTTAAAATAAAAAAATTAAAAATATACACTATAGTTTCCGTTTTTTATGACAATATCTTTTGAAATATTCACAACATTAAGTAAAATGTTTATTCCAGCTTGTAGCTAATATGGTCTACTTTTAGGACCATGCAAACCGGCCGTACTTAGTATGGGCTAGTCAGTTCCTGTGGTGTCATGTCAATATTTTTTGGTTGGTTTCATACGACCGTTCATGGAAATGGACATAGAACATATTTTTTTTTTTCGTTTTATACCCATTTTTGAAAAAGTTGAATTTTCAATTTCAACTATACCTGATAATTGTATTGATAATTGTATATTTTCCCAAAAACAATTCATCCCTGGTAAATTCTACACCGGACTATTCTTTTATTGATAATTCTTTTACAGAAATAATTTACCCGAGACAATTCTCAAAGATTTTACACGAATTCTTCACCGAAGATATTTTATCAAAATCTCTAACATCATTATTGCGTTTTAAAGATGTAGGTTAGAGTGTCACTTAATTTTTAACACCCATGTCTCATTGTCATTGCACAACTTATTATCCTTGCACTTCAAACCTGATGTCCTTAAAAATTACCCTTTTTAAAATTCTGAATTTTTTTTTTTTGTTTATCCTATTAATATAATAAATCTGATTGTTTGTTGGTTTGTTTGTTCCGCATCTCTGTCTCAACGGCTTATCCGATTTTCATACAATTATTACCACAGATGCCGTATGGTCTGGAAGGAATGATAGGCTATATATGGACGGGATTGGACAAAGGGGCGTGGTACCTCCCATACAACTTAAACTTTTAAAACGATATAACTCGGCACTTTCGGCAGCTACGAAAATGAAACAAAAAATTGAAATACAAGAAAAATATTTAAAAGCAAAAACGAAAAAGCAAAATCAGAAAACAAAAGCAAAAATACAAAAACAATAACACAAACTAAAGGAAAAACAAAAAATTAAAAGAAAAAAAATCAAAAACAAAAACAAAAAAAACAATTTTTTTCGACATTGTTTTTGGCGTATATTTTTTTATTTGGAAAATGGTGATTTCGACCATTGCGTTCTTTTTGTCCTCCAAAATGTTTTTTTTAATAAAATTTATCTTTATACTCACCACATCAAAATTCACCACATTAAAATTCACCACACTTAAATTCACCACACTGAAATTCAGCACACTAAAATTCACCACACTAAAATTCGCCACAGTAAAACTCACCACACTAAAACTCACCACACTAAAACTAACTACAATAAAACCACACTAAAATTCACCACACTAAAACTCACCACTCTAAAACTCATCACAATAAAACTCACCACAATAAAATTCACCACACTAAAATTTATCACTACATTTCACCACACTAAAACTCACCACACTAAAACTCACTACTGGGAAGAATTCTACCGTGAAGAATTCTAAGGGAAGAATTCTACCGGGAAGAATTCTACGGGAAAATTTCTACCGCGAAGGATTCTACGGGAATGCGTTCTATGGGGAAGAATTTTACGGGAATATTTCTACTGGAAAGAAAACTTAAATGTTTTAAGAATATGTTTCGGACATCTCCACCTAATATTTTAAGACTAAAATAAGGACTGCGTCGAATAAAATTGTCCGTTACATATCTTCCCATAATGTGCTATTGTAAGATTCTAATTAAAACCAGTAAGGAAGATTAGGTCACATGGGAAGGTTTGAAGTAGAGACCAGTTGGGAAGGTTAGATCACATGGGAAATTTTAAAGTAGGTGTAATTATGATAGTGGGATTATCAAAATTATAGTCGGTCTAAGCCGACTATAAATACCCTACACATATGTGTGGTTACCATTAAAAGTGGTATATAGGTCACCAGGGTATACGAATCCTGAAAATAAGTACAAACATGCAATCGCTGAAGAATTTCCATTCATTTGATACCCATATTTACAAATGGGTAGGTGTACCGAATTTCGATTTTTTTTTTGTGAACCACAAGTCTTTTCGCCGGAAAACAATTTTATCATGTATTTGAGCATGACATCAATATATATTTGACCAAAAAAGTTTACCTAAGCACGTATACATAAAAATTGATCTTAATATGTAATTTTTATATGAGGTATTTGAACGTAAGTGGTCGGATCATAGGGCACATACAGCGTAGGTTTATTAGTAATCTAAGTTATAAGTTTCATTTATCTAGCTCTTCAATTTTAAAAGTAGTAGGGATTTCAACAGACAGACAGACAGACAGACGGACAGACAGACGGACAGACGGACATCGCTAAATCGACTCAGGAGGTCCTGCTGATCAAGAATATATATACTTTTCCATACCGGAGATGCTTCCTTCTGGGTGTTACAAACGGCGTACCAAACTGAATATACCCTTTCACTCTTAGTGTAGGGTATAAAAATTTGATCATAGTAGCACTGAATTAAATGGCAGAAAATAATTTGTGTCAGTTATAGTCAAGAGCAAATTTATTTAACGCGAAAATGGCAAAATAAGTGGAAGTGCGAGAAAATATAATTAAAATTTTACAAAAACAACCCAGTTGGTCTTTTAAAAAAATTGCCAAGGAGGTAGGGGCTAACCCTAAGACCATTTTTCGCGTTATCAACCGCTTTCAGGAAGACCTGAGTATTGATCGGAAGAAAGGTTCTGGTAAAAAAAAAAACACACATGATCGTGAAAAGTCGTGAAAGTCGATCGGTTGTGAATATTTTAAAGAAAGATCCAAGCATATCCGGAAGGAAAGTGGCGAGAAAGGCGGATTACTCAGAATCTTTCGTGCGCAGGACTAAGAAAGAAGCTGGGCTGAAGACGTACAAGGTCCAAAAAGTTCCGGTGTAAAGGCCGTCAAGAATGAAACCGCAAAACAACGATCTAAAAAGCTGAACCAAGATTTTTTTAAAAAATTCGATTGCTGCATAATGGACGACGAAACTTATGTTTTAGCGGACTTTTCTCAGCTACCTGGGCAGGAATTTTATACAGCCGATTCTCGAGGAAATATCGCTGAAAAATTCAAATAAAAAAAAATTACAAAATTCCCAAAGAAATTCCTTGTTTGGCAGGCAATTTGCAGTTGTGGAAAAAGGACCAGCTCATTCGTGACATCGGGCGAAATTTATGTGAAGGAATGCTTGCAAAAGAGATTGCTTCCATTTTTACGCCAACATGAAGTGTCCACATTTTTTTGGCCTGACCTCGCTTCATGACACTACAGCAAAACGGCTTTAGAGTGGATCCAACAAAATGCAGTGATTTTGGTGCCTAGAGAAGTCAATCCACCAAACTGTCCAGAACTCAGGCCGATTGAGAGATACTGGGCTTTAGTAAAAAGGGAGATGAAGACAACAAAAAAAGTGGCCAAAGACCTTCAAGACTTTAAAAGAAAGTGGTCTTCAGCAGCTGTGAGGGGGTCGGACACTACCATTACAACATTAATGGAAGGGGTTCCGGAAAAATTAAAACTTTTTATTAAAAAAATATTAATTTCTGGTTTTTTATATATTTTTTTAAATTTAAAAATAATTTGCAAAATAACAAAATTTATTCTATAAAAATTCGATTACTAGATTTCTAGATTTTTTCATTTTTGTAGCGGACAATTTTATTCGACGCAGTCCTTAAAAAAAATCGTAGGCAGGTTTTTTAAAATATCGCTGTTTCAATTTTTTTTGTGCGGTTTTTTGAAAATATTTTTTTGAAAATAACTTTTTTTTTTTTTGCCTCAAACTATTAACTTTAGCCACTATATAACCCATAACAACTTAACATAATTTGTCCACCGTTATGGGTCATAATTAGTGGTAACAAGTGCGAAAATATAGATTTAAAAAAAAAAAATAGTCATTATTGAATAAAAAAAACGAGCTGTAGTGGACTTTTCCAAAGATATTGCGATTTTACCTTGTAATTATTACATATTTTAAAATAAAAAAATTAAAAATATACACTATAGTTTCCGTTTTTTATGACAATATCTTTTGAAATATTCACAACATTAAGTAAAATGTTTATTCCAGCTTGTAGCTAATATGGTCTACTTTTAGGACCATGCAAACCGGCCGTACTTAGTATGGGCTAGTCAGTTCCTGTGGTGTCATGTCAATATTTTTTGGTTGGTTTCATACGACCGTTCATGGAAATGGACATAGAACATATTTTTTTTTTCGTTTTATACCCATTTTTGAAAAAGTTGAATTTTCAATTTCAACTATACCTGATAATTGTATTGATAATTGTATATTTTCCCAAAAACAGTTCATCCCTGGTAAATTCTACACCGGACTATTCTTTTATTGATAATTCTTTTACAGAAATAATTTACCAGAGACAATTCTCAAAGATTTTACACGAATTCTTCACCGAAGATATTTTATCAAAATCTCTAACATCATTATTGCGTTTTAAAGATGTAGGTTAGAGTGTCACTTAATTTTTAACACCCATGTCTCATTGTCATTGCACAACTTATTATCCTTGCACTTCAAACCTGATGTCCTTAAAAATTACCCTTTTTAAAATTCTGAATTTTTTTTTTTTGTTTATCCTATTAATATAATAAATCTGATTGTTTGTTGGTTTGTTTGTTCCGCATCTCTGTCTCAACGGCTTATCCGATTTTCATACAATTATTACCACAGATGCCGTATGGTCTGGAAGGAATGATAGGCTATATATGGACGGGATTGGACAAAGGGGCGTGGTACCTCCCATACAACTTAAACTTTTAAAACGATATAACTCGGCACTTTCGGCAGCTACGAAAATGAAACAAAAAATTGAAATACAAGAAAAATATTTAAAAGCAAAAACGAAAAAGCAAAATCAGAAAACAAAAGCAAAAATACAAAAACAATAACACAAACTAAAGGAAAAACAAAAAATTAAAAGAAAAAAAATCAAAAACAAAAACAAAAAAAACAATTTTTTTCGACATTGTTTTTGGCGTATATTTTTTTATTTGGAAAATGGTGATTTCGACCATTGCGTTCTTTTTGTCCTCCAAAATGTTTTTTTTAATAAAATTTATCTTTATACTCACCACATCAAAATTCACCACATTAAAATTCACCACACTTAAATTCACCACACTGAAATTCAGCACACTAAAATTCACCACACTAAAATTCGCCACAGTAAAACTCACCACACTAAAACTCACCACACTAAAACTAACTACAATAAAACCACACTAAAATTCACCACACTAAAACTCACCACTCTAAAACTCATCACAATAAAACTCACCACAATAAAATTCACCACACTAAAATTTATCACTACATTTCACCACACTAAAACTCACCACACTAAAACTCACTACTGGGAAGAATTCTACCGTGAAGAATTCTAAGGGAAGAATTCTACCGGGAAGAATTCTACGGGAAAATTTCTACCGCGAAGGATTCTACGGGAATGCGTTCTATGGGGAAGAATTTTACGGGAATATTTCTACTGGAAAGAAAACTTAAATGTTTTAAGAATATGTTTCGGACATCTCCACCTAATATTTTAAGACTAAAATAAGGACTGCGTCGAATAAAATTGTCCGTTACATATCTTCCCATAATGTGCTATTGTAAGATTCTAATTAAAACCAGTAAGGAAGATTAGGTCACATGGGAAGGTTTGAAGTAGAGACCAGTTGGGAAGGTTAGATCACATGGGAAATTTTAAAGTAGGTGTAATTATGATAGTGGGATTATCAAAATTATAGTCGGTCTAAGCCGACTATAAATACCCTACACATATGTGTGGTTACCATTAAAAGTGGTATATAGGTCACCAGGGTATACGAATCCTGAAAATAAGTACAAACATGCAATCGCTGAAGAATTTCCATTCATTTGATACCCATATTTACAAATGGGTAGGTGTACCGAATTTCGATTTTTTTTTTGTGAACCACAAGTCTTTTCGCCGGAAAACAATTTTATCATGTATTTGAGCATGACATCAATATATATTTGACCAAAAAAGTTTACCTAAGCACGTATACATAAAAATTGATCTTAATATGTAATTTTTATATGAGGTATTTGAACGTAAGTGGTCGGATCATAGGGCACATACAGCGTAGGTTTATTAGTAATCTAAGTTATAAGTTTCATTTATCTAGCTCTTCAATTTTAAAAGTAGTAGGGATTTCAACAGACAGACAGACAGACAGACAGACGGACAGACAGACGGACAGACGGACATCGCTAAATCGACTCAGGAGGTCCTGCTGATCAAGAATATATATACTTTTCCATACCGGAGATGCTTCCTTCTGGGTGTTACAAACGGCGTACCAAACTGAATATACCCTTTCACTCTTAGTGTAGGGTATAAAAATTTGATCATAGTAGCACTGAATTAAATGGCAGAAAATAATTTGTGTCAGTTATAGTCAAGAGCAAATTTATTTAACGCGAAAATGGCAAAATAAGTGGAAGTGCGAGAAAATATAATTAAAATTTTACAAAAACAACCCAGTTGGTCTTTTAAAAAAATTGCCAAGGAGGTAGGGGCTAACCCTAAGACCATTTTTCGCGTTATCAACCGCTTTCAGGAAGACCTGAGTATTGATCGGAAGAAAGGTTCTGGTAAAAAAAAAAACACACATGATCGTGAAAAGTCGTGAAAGTCGATCGGTTGTGAATATTTTAAAGAAAGATCCAAGCATATCCGGAAGGAAAGTGGCGAGAAAGGCGGATTACTCAGAATCTTTCGTGCGCAGGACTAAGAAAGAAGCTGGGCTGAAGACGTACAAGGTCCAAAAAGTTCCGGTGTAAAGGCCGTCAAGAATGAAACCGCAAAACAACGATCTAAAAAGCTGAACCAAGATTTTTTTAAAAAATTCGATTGCTGCATAATGGACGAAGACTTATGTTTTAGAGGACTTTTCTCAGCTACCTGGGCAGGAATTTTATACAGCCGATTCTCGAGGAAATGTCGCTGAAAAATTTAAATCAAAAAAAATGACAAAATTCCCAAAGAAATTCCTTGTTTGGCAGGCAATTTGCAGTTGCGGAAAAAGGAGCAGCTCATTCGTGACATCGGGCGAAATTTATGTGAAGGAATGCTTGCAAAAGAGATTGCTTCCATTTTTACGCCAACATGAAGTGTCCACATTTTTTTGGCCTGACCTCGCTTCATGACACTACAGCAAAACGGCCTTAGAGTGGATCCAACAAAATGCAGTGATTTTGGTGCCTAGAGAAGTCAATCCACCAAACTGTCCAGAACTCAGGCCGATTGAGAGATACTGGGCTTTAGTAAAAAGGGAGATGAAGACAACAAAAAAAGTGGCCAAAGACCTTCAAGACTTTAAAAGAAAGTGGTCTTCAGCAGCTGTGAGGGTGTCGGACACTACCATTACAACATTAATGGAAGGGGTTGAGGAAAAATTAAAACTTTTTATTAAAAAAATATTAATTTCTGGTTTTTTATATATTTTTTTAAATCTAAAAATAATTTGCAAAATAAAATATTTTATTCTATAAAAATTCGATTACTAGATTTCTAGATTTTTTCATTTTTGTAGCGGACAATTTTATTCGACGCAGTCCTTAAAAAAAATCGTAGGCAGGTTTTTTAAAATAACGCTGTTTCAATTTTTTTTTTTTTTTTTTTTTTTGCTCAAACTATTAACTTTAGCCACTATATAACCCATAACAACTTCACATAATTTGTCCACCGTTATGGGTCATAATTAGTGGTAACAAGTGCGAAAATATAGATTTAAAAAAAAAAAAAATAGTCATTATTGAATAAAAAAAACGAGCTGTAGTGGACTTTCCAAAGATATTGTGATTTTACCTTGTAATTATTACATATTTTAAAATAAAAAAATTAAAAATATACACTATAGTTTCCGTTTTTTATGACAATATCTTTTGAAATATTCACAACATTAAGTAAAATGTTTATTCCAGCTTGTAGCTAATATGGTCTACTTTTAGGACCATGCAAACCGGCCGTACTTAGTATGGGCTAGTCAGTTCCTGTGGTGTCATGTCAATATTTTTTGGTTGGTTTCATACGACCGTTCATGGAAATGGACATAGAACATATTTTTTTTTTTCGTTTTATACCCATTTTTGAAAAAGTTGAATTTTCAATTTCAACTATACCTGATAATTGTATTGATAATTGTATATTTTCCCAAAAACAATTCATCCCTGGTAAATTCTACACCGGACTATTCTTTTATTGATAATTCTTTTACAGAAATAATTTACCCGAGACAATTCTCAAAGATTTTACACGAATTCTTCACCGAAGATATTTTATCAAAATCTCTAACATCATTATTGCGTTTTAAAGATGTAGGTTAGAGTGTCACTTAATTTTTAACACCCATGTCTCATTGTCATTGCACAACTTATTATCCTTGCACTTCAAACCTGATGTCCTTAAAAATTACCCTTTTTAAAATTCTGAATTTTTTTTTTTTGTTTATCCTATTAATATAATAAATCTGATTGTTTGTTGGTTTGTTTGTTCCGCATCTCTGTCTCAACGGCTTATCCGATTTTCATACAATTATTACCACAGATGCCGTATGGTCTGGAAGGAATGATAGGCTATATATGGACGGGATTGGACAAAGGGGCGTGGTACCTCCCATACAACTTAAACTTTTAAAACGATATAACTCGGCACTTTCGGCAGCTACGAAAATGAAACAAAAAATTGAAATACAAGAAAAATATTTAAAAGCAAAAACGAAAAAGCAAAATCAGAAAACAAAAGCAAAAATACAAAAACAATAACACAAACTAAAGGAAAAACAAAAAATTAAAAGAAAAAAAATCAAAAACAAAAACAAAAAAAACAATTTTTTTCGACATTGTTTTTGGCGTATATTTTTTTATTTGGAAAATGGTGATTTCGACCATTGCGTTCTTTTTGTCCTCCAAAATGTTTTTTTTAATAAAATTTATCTTTATACTCACCACATCAAAATTCACCACATTAAAATTCACCACACTTAAATTCACCACACTGAAATTCAGCACACTAAAATTCACCACACTAAAATTCGCCACAGTAAAACTCACCACACTAAAACTCACCACACTAAAACTAACTACAATAAAACCACACTAAAATTCACCACACTAAAACTCACCACTCTAAAACTCATCACAATAAAACTCACCACAATAAAATTCACCACACTAAAATTTATCACTACATTTCACCACACTAAAACTCACCACACTAAAACTCACTACTGGGAAGAATTCTACCGTGAAGAATTCTAAGGGAAGAATTCTACCGGGAAGAATTCTACGGGAAAATTTCTACCGCGAAGGATTCTACGGGAATGCGTTCTATGGGGAAGAATTTTACGGGAATATTTCTACTGGAAAGAAAACTTAAATGTTTTAAGAATATGTTTCGGACATCTCCACCTAATATTTTAAGACTAAAATAAGGACTGCGTCGAATAAAATTGTCCGTTACATATCTTCCCATAATGTGCTATTGTAAGATTCTAATTAAAACCAGTAAGGAAGATTAGGTCACATGGGAAGGTTTGAAGTAGAGACCAGTTGGGAAGGTTAGATCACATGGGAAATTTTAAAGTAGGTGTAATTATGATAGTGGGATTATCAAAATTATAGTCGGTCTAAGCCGACTATAAATACCCTACACATATGTGTGGTTACCATTAAAAGTGGTATATAGGTCACCAGGGTATACGAATCCTGAAAATAAGTACAAACATGCAATCGCTGAAGAATTTCCATTCATTTGATACCCATATTTACAAATGGGTAGGTGTACCGAATTTCGATTTTTTTTTTGTGAACCACAAGTCTTTTCGCCGGAAAACAATTTTATCATGTATTTGAGCATGACATCAATATATATTTGACCAAAAAAGTTTACCTAAGCACGTATACATAAAAATTGATCTTAATATGTAATTTTTATATGAGGTATTTGAACGTAAGTGGTCGGATCATAGGGCACATACAGCGTAGGTTTATTAGTAATCTAAGTTATAAGTTTCATTTATCTAGCTCTTCAATTTTAAAAGTAGTAGGGATTTCAACAGACAGACAGACAGACAGACGGACAGACAGACGGACAGACGGACATCGCTAAATCGACTCAGGAGGTCCTGCTGATCAAGAATATATATACTTTTCCATACCGGAGATGCTTCCTTCTGGGTGTTACAAACGGCGTACCAAACTGAATATACCCTTTCACTCTTAGTGTAGGGTATAAAAATTTGATCATAGTAGCACTGAATTAAATGGCAGAAAATAATTTGTGTCAGTTATAGTCAAGAGCAAATTTATTTAACGCGAAAATGGCAAAATAAGTGGAAGTGCGAGAAAATATAATTAAAATTTTACAAAAACAACCCAGTTGGTCTTTTAAAAAAATTGCCAAGGAGGTAGGGGCTAACCCTAAGACCATTTTTCGCGTTATCAACCGCTTTCAGGAAGACCTGAGTATTGATCGGAAGAAAGGTTCTGGTAAAAAAAAAAACACACATGATCGTGAAAAGTCGTGAAAGTCGATCGGTTGTGAATATTTTAAAGAAAGATCCAAGCATATCCGGAAGGAAAGTGGCGAGAAAGGCGGATTACTCAGAATCTTTCGTGCGCAGGACTAAGAAAGAAGCTGGGCTGAAGACGTACAAGGTCCAAAAAGTTCCGGTGTAAAGGCCGTCAAGAATGAAACCGCAAAACAACGATCTAAAAAGCTGAACCAAGATTTTTTTAAAAAATTCGATTGCTGCATAATGGACGACGAAACTTATGTTTTAGCGGACTTTTCTCAGCTACCTGGGCAGGAATTTTATACAGCCGATTCTCGAGGAAATATCGCTGAAAAATTCAAATAAAAAAAAATTACAAAATTCCCAAAGAAATTCCTTGTTTGGCAGGCAATTTGCAGTTGTGGAAAAAGGACCAGCTCATTCGTGACATCGGGCGAAATTTATGTGAAGGAATGCTTGCAAAAGAGATTGCTTCCATTTTTACGCCAACATGAAGTGTCCACATTTTTTTGGCCTGACCTCGCTTCATGACACTACAGCAAAACGGCTTTAGAGTGGATCCAACAAAATGCAGTGATTTTGGTGCCTAGAGAAGTCAATCCACCAAACTGTCCAGAACTCAGGCCGATTGAGAGATACTGGGCTTTAGTAAAAAGGGAGATGAAGACAACAAAAAAAGTGGCCAAAGACCTTCAAGACTTTAAAAGAAAGTGGTCTTCAGCAGCTGTGAGGGGGTCGGACACTACCATTACAACATTAATGGAAGGGGTTCCGGAAAAATTAAAACTTTTTATTAAAAAAATATTAATTTCTGGTTTTTTATATATTTTTTTAAATTTAAAAATAATTTGCAAAATAACAAAATTTATTCTATAAAAATTCGATTACTAGATTTCTAGATTTTTTCATTTTTGTAGCGGACAATTTTATTCGACGCAGTCCTTAAAAAAAATCGTAGGCAGGTTTTTTAAAATATCGCTGTTTCAAT
This sequence comes from Dryomyza anilis, assembly GCA_951804985.1. Classification (NCBI taxonomy): domain Eukaryota; kingdom Metazoa; phylum Arthropoda; class Insecta; order Diptera; family Dryomyzidae; genus Dryomyza; species Dryomyza anilis. The sequence goes on along the minus strand of OX638130.1, from coordinate 53,910,952 downwards.
TTTTTTTGTGCGGTTTTTTGAAAATATTTTTTTGAAAATAACTTTTTTTTTTTTTGCCTCAAACTATTAACTTTAGCCACTATATAACCCATAACAACTTAACATAATTTGTCCACCGTTATGGGTCATAATTAGTGGTAACAAGTGCGAAAATATAGATTTAAAAAAAAAAATAGTCATTATTGAATAAAAAAAACGAGCTGTAGTGGACTTTTCCAAAGATATTGCGATTTTACCTTGTAATTATTACATATTTTAAAATAAAAAAATTAAAAATATACACTATAGTTTCCGTTTTTTATGACAATATCTTTTGAAATATTCACAACATTAAGTAAAATGTTTATTCCAGCTTGTAGCTAATATGGTCTACTTTTAGGACCATGCAAACCGGCCGTACTTAGTATGGGCTAGTCAGTTCCTGTGGTGTCATGTCAATATTTTTTGGTTGGTTTCATACGACCGTTCATGGAAATGGACATAGAACATATTTTTTTTTTCGTTTTATACCCATTTTTGAAAAAGTTGAATTTTCAATTTCAACTATACCTGATAATTGTATTGATAATTGTATATTTTCCCAAAAACAGTTCATCCCTGGTAAATTCTACACCGGACTATTCTTTTATTGATAATTCTTTTACAGAAATAATTTACCAGAGACAATTCTCAAAGATTTTACACGAATTCTTCACCGAAGATATTTTATCAAAATCTCTAACATCATTATTGCGTTTTAAAGATGTAGGTTAGAGTGTCACTTAATTTTTAACACCCATGTCTCATTGTCATTGCACAACTTATTATCCTTGCACTTCAAACCTGATGTCCTTAAAAATTACCCTTTTTAAAATTCTGAATTTTTTTTTTTGTTTATCCTATTAATATAATAAATCTGATTGTTTGTTGGTTTGTTTGTTCCGCATCTCTGTCTCAACGGCTTATCCGATTTTCATACAATTATTACCACAGATGCCGTATGGTCTGGAAGGAATGATAGGCTATATATGGACGGGATTGGACAAAGGGGCGTGGTACCTCCCATACAACTTAAACTTTTAAAACGATATAACTCGGCACTTTCGGCAGCTACGAAAATGAAACAAAAAATTGAAATACAAGAAAAATATTTAAAAGCAAAAACGAAAAAGCAAAATCAGAAAACAAAAGCAAAAATACAAAAACAATAACACAAACTAAAGGAAAAACAAAAAATTAAAAGAAAAAAAAATCAAAAACAAAAAAAAACAATTTTTTTCGACATTGTTTTTGGCGTATATTTTTTTATTTGGAAAATGGTGATTTCGACCATTGCGTTCTTTTTGTCCTCCAAAATGTTTTTTTTAATAAAATTTATCTTTATACTCACCACATCAAAATTCACCACATTAAAATTCACCACACTTAAATTCACCACACTGAAATTCAGCACACTAAAATTCACCACACTAAAATTCGCCACAGTAAAACTCACCACACTAAAACTAACTACAATAAAACCACACTAAAATTCACCACACTAAAACTCACCACTCTAAAACTCATCACAATAAAACTCACCACAATAAAATTCACCACACTAAAATTTATCACTACATTTCACCACACTAAAACTCACCACACTAAAACTCACTACTGGGAAGAATTCTACCGGGAAAAATTCTACCGTGAAGAATTCTAAGGGAAGAATTCTACCGGGAAGAATTCTACGGGAAAATTTCTACCGCGAAGGATTCTACGGGAATGCGTTCTATGGGGAAGAATTTTACGGGAATATTTCTACTGGAAAGAAAACTTAAATGTTTTAAGAATATGTTTCGGACATCTCCACCTAATATTTTAAGACTAAAATAAGGACTGCGTCGAATAAAATTGTCCGTTACATATCTTCCCATAATGTGCTATTGTAAGATTCTAATTAAAAAAATTTGATCATAGTAGCACTGAATTAAATGGCAGAAAATAATTTGTGTCAGTTATAGTCAAGAGCAAATTTATTTAACGCGAAAATGGCAAAATAAGTGGAAGTGCGAGAAAATATAATTAAAATTTTACAAAAACAACCCAGTTGGTCTTTTAAAAAAATTGCCAAGGAGGTAGGGGCTAACCCTAAGACCATTTTTCGCGTTATCAACCGCTTTCAGGAAGACCTGAGTATTGATCGGAAGAAAGGTTCTGGTAAAAAAAAACCACACATGATCGTGAAAAGTCGTGAAAGTCGATCGGTTGTGAATATTTTAAAGAAAGATCCAAGCATATCCGGAAGGAAAGTGGCGAGAAAGGCGGATTACTCAGAATCTTTCGTGCGCAGGACTAAGAAAGAAGCTGGGCTGAAGACGTACAAGGTCCAAAAAGTTCCGGTGTACAGGCCGTCAAGAATGAAACCGCAAAACAACGATCTAAAAATCTGAACCAAGATTTTTTTAAAAAATTCGATTGCTGCATAATGGACGACGAAACTTATGTTTTAGCGGACTTTTCTCAGCTACCTGGGCAGGAATTTTATACAGCCGATTCTCGAGGAAATATCGCTGAAAAATTCAAATAAAAAAAATTACAAAATTCCCAAAGAAATTCCAATTGCAATTTGCAGTTGTGGAAAAAGGACCAGCTCATTCGTGACATCGGGCGAAATTTATGTGAAGGAATGCTTGCAAAAGAGATTGCTTCCATTTTTACGCCAACATGAAGTGTCCACATTTTTTTGGCCTGACCTCGCTTCATGACACTACAGCAAAACGGCCTTAGAGTGGATCCAACAAAATGCAGTGATTTTGGTGCCTAGAGAAGTCAATCCACCAAACTGTCCAGAACTCAGGCCGATTGAGAGATACTGGGCTTTAGTAAAAAGGGAGATGAAGACAACAAAAAAAGTGGCCAAAGACCTTCAAGACTTTAAAAGAAAGTGGTCTTCAGCAGCTGTGAGGGTGTCGGACACTACCATTACAACATTAATGGAAGGGGTTGAGAAAAAATTAAAACTTTTTATTAAAAAAATATTAATTTCTGGTTTTTTATATATTTTTTTAAATCTAAAAATAATTTGCAAAATAAAATATTTTATTCTATAAAAATTCGATTACTAGATTTCTAGATTTTTTCATTTTTGTAGCGGACAATTTTATTCGACGCAGTCCTTAAAAAAAATCGTAGGCAGGTTTTTTAAAATAACGCTGTTTCAATTTTTTTTTTTTTTTTTTTTTTTGCTCAAACTATTAACTTTAGCCACTATATAACCCATAACAACTTAACATAATTTGTCCACCGTTATGGGTCATAATTAGTGGTAACAAGTGCGAAAATATAGATTTAAAAAAAAAAATAGTCATTATTGAATAAAAAAAACGAGCTGTAGTGGACTTTTCCAAAGATATTGCGATTTTACCTTGTAATTATTACATATTTTAAAATAAAAAAATTAAAAATATACACTATAGTTTCCGTTTTTTATGACAATATCTTTTGAAATATTCACAACATTAAGTAAAATGTTTATTCCAGCTTGTAGCTAATATGGTCTACTTTTAGGACCATGCAAACCGGCCGTACTTAGTATGGGCTAGTCAGTTCCTGTGGTGTCATGTCAATATTTTTTGGTTGGTTTCATACGACCGTTCATGGAAATGGACATAGAACATATTTTTTTTTCGTTTTATACCCATTTTTGAAAAAGTTGAATTTTCAATTTCAACTATACCTGATAATTGTATTGATAATTGTATATTTTCCCAAAAACAATTCATCCCTGGTAAATTCTACACCGGACTATTCTTTTATTGATAATTCTTTTACAGAAATAATTTACCAGAGACAATTCTCAAAGATTTTACACGAATTCTTCACCGAAGATATTTTATCAAAATCTCTAACATCATTATTGCGTTTTAAAGATGTAGGTTAGAGTGTCACTTAATTTTTAACACCCATGTCTCATTGTCATTGCACAACTTATTATCCTTGCACTTCAAACCTGATGTCCTTAAAAATTACCCTTTTTAAAATTCTGAATTTTTTTTTTGTTTATCCTATTAATATAATAAATCTGATTGTTTGTTGGTTTGTTTGTTCCGCATCTCTGTCTCAACGGCTTATCCGATTTTCATACAATTATTACCACAGATGCCGTATGGTCTGGAAGGAATGATAGGCTATATATGGACGGGATTGGACAAAGGGGCGTGGTACCTCCCATACAACTTAAACTTTTAAAACGATATAACTCGGCACTTTCGGCAGCTACGAAAATGAAACAAAAAATTGAAATACAAGAAAAATATTTAAAAGCAAAAACAAAAAAGCAAAATCAGAAAACAAAAGCAAAAAATACAAAAACAATAACAATAACACAAACTAAAGGAAAAACAAAAAATTAAAAGAAAAAAAAATCAAAAACAAAAACAAAAAAAACAATTATTTTCGACATTGTTTTTGGCGTATATTTTTTTATTTGGAAAATGGTGATTTCGACCATTGCGTTCTTTTTGTCCTCCAAAATGTTTTTTTTTTAATAAAATGTATCTTTATACTCACCACATCAAAATTCACCACATTAAAACTCACCACTCAAAAATTCACCACACTTAAATTCACCACACTGAAATTCACCACACTAAAATTCACCACACTAAAATTCGCCACAGTAAAACTCACCACACTAAAACTCACCACACTAAAACTAACTACAATAAAACCACACTAAAATTCACCACACTAAAACTCACCACTCTAAAACTCATCACAATAAAACTCACCACAATAACATTCACCACACTAAAATTTATCACTACATTTCACCACACTAAAACTCACCACACTAAAACTCACTACTGGGAAGAATTCTACCGGGAAAAATTCTACCGTGAAGAATTCTAAGGGAAGAATTCTACCGGGAAGAATTCTACGGGAAAATTTCTACCGCGAAGGATTCTACGGGAATGCGTTCTATGGGGAAGAATTTTACGGGAATATTTCTACTGGAAAGAAAACTTAAATGTTTTAAGAATATGTTTCGGACATCTCCACCTAATATTTTAAGACTAAAATAAGGACTGCGTCGAATAAAAATGTCCGTTACATATCTTCCCATAATGAGCTATTGTAAGATTCTAATTAAAAAAAATTGATCATAGTAGCTCTGAATTAAATGGCAGAAAATAATTTGTGTCAGTTATAGTCAATAAGGGCCAAAGAATTTATTTAACGCGAAAATGGCAAAGGAAGTGGAAGTGCGAGAAAATATAATTAAAATTTTTCAAAACAACCTAGTTGGTCTTTTAAAAAAATTGCCAAGGAGGTAGGGTCTAACCCTAAGACAATTTCTCGCGTTATCAACCGCTTTAAGGAAGACCTGAGTATTGATCGGAAGAAAGGTTCTGGTAAAAAAAAGCCCACATGATCGTGAAAAGTCGAAGAAGGTTGTGAATATTTTAAAGAAAGATCCAAGCATATCCGGAAGGAAATTGGTGAGAAAGGCGAATTACTCAGAATTTTTCGTGCGCAGAACTAAGAAAGAAGCTGGGCTGAAGACGTACAATGTCCAAAAAGTTCCGATGTAAAGGCCGTCAAGAATGAAACCGCAAAACAACGAGCTAAATAAAAAGCTGAACCAAGATTTTTTTTAAAAATTCGATTGCTGCATAATGGACGACGAAACTTATGTTTTAGCGGACTTTTCTCAGCTACCTGGGCAGGAATTTTATAAAAAGCCGGCCGGCTTTAGTAAAAAGGGAGATGAAGACAACAAAAAAAGTGGCCAAAGACCTTCAAGACTTTAAAAGAAAGTGGTCTTCAGCAGCTGTGAGGGTGTCGGACACTACCATTACAACATTAATGGAAGGGGTTTTTATTAAAAAAATATTAATTTCTGGTTTTTTATATATTTTTTTAAATCTAAAAATAATTTGCAAAATAAAATATTTTATTCTATAAAAATTCGATTACTAGATTTTTTCATTTTTGTAGCGGATAATTTTATTCGACGCAGTCCTTAAAAAAATCGTAGGCAGGTTTTTTAAAATATCGCTGTTTCAATTTTTTTTGTGCGGTTTTTTGAAAATATTTTTTTGAAAATAACTTTTTTTCTTTTTTTTTTTTGCTCAAACTATTAACTTTAGTCACTATATAACCCATAACAACTTCACATAATTTGTTCACCGTTATGGGTCATAATTAGTGGTAACAAGTGCGAAAATATAGATTTTTTTAAAAAAAGAGTCATTATTGAATAAAAAAACGAGCTGTAGTGGACTTTTCCAAAGATCTTGTGATTTTACCTTGTAATTATTACATATTTTAAAATAAAAAAATTAAAAATATACACTATAATTTCCGTTTTTATCACAATATCTTATGAAATATTCACAACATTAAGTAAAATGTTTATTCCAGCTTGTAGCTAATATGGTCTACTTTTAGGAAATGTGACTCAAATTTTCAAATTGATTAGTTAAAATTCAATTATTTATGGCTTACTAAAAGTTGAACGTTTTTTTGACCAAATTTTCAAGAAAATTTGACTTTGATTTGGAATATTTTCTCAACTATTAAAGATAGCGGATTGGGGTTTAGTTTGTTTGTATACGTTAATCCTTGTATAGACTATTTAATAGTATTTAAGGATATAATGCTCAAAAAAGGACTATTTTTGAAAAAAACTATATTTTCGCACTTGTTACCACTAATTATGACCCATAACGGTGAACAAATTATGTGGGTTATTTTAGTGGCTAAATTTAATAGTTTGAGCAAAAAAAAAAAACGAAAAAAAATAATTTTCAAAAAAATATTTTCAAAAAACCATACAAAAAAAATTTTAACCGCGATATTTTAAAAAACCTGCCTACGATTTTTTTTATTTTAGTCTTAAAATATTCGGGGGAGATGTCCGAAACATATTATTAAAACATTTAAGTTCTCCCACGACTTTTGGGTTGAAAGTGTTTCAGACTAGGCGTGAGCGAAACACGTGTCCCTGATATAAATAATAAAAATGTTTGTTATATTAATAAAATTGCTCCATATCCTTGCATTCACAAAATCTTTGCACGAGTCGTGCACGGGTCCAGCTAGTTTAATATAAATGTTCATGCCAAATTTAAAGATGGTATTTTGATGGCATCATATTTTAAAAATTAATTTTCTTAGTTTTTACATATTTTGTATTGAAATAAAAAATATTTTTGTTTATATATTTCTCAAAATATATATCAAAATGCCTCTATTTTGATGAAAATGAGACCATTTTAGAAATCAGAGTTACAAATACAATAAAAAAAATTA